>JAOTAX010022585.1:0-7500 GCA_025629825.1 Erythroxylum guanchezii
TTTCATGAATTCCTCCTTTCTTTACACATGAATAATTGCCAATAATTCACTTAACAGTTCTAGCTTCCAAGAAAGTTTCAGGGTCCAACAGTTTCAGGACGTGCTAGCACACAATAGCTACTTCTTGGATCGTTCATCCTCATGTGGATACCATTAGAGGACATTCATGTATTGCAGTGTCTACGAATCTGAAAAAGAAACAACCAATCTGTGTCAAAAGGTATTTTTGAACATGCTATGTATTTCTGTTATACTTCTTGTTGTGTTATGGTCTTTTTCGTAGCGTATTATGAATACTCGGGCCATATGTGATCCAACAACATGTGCATTATTAAACACTTATAATTGTGCATATTGTGATATGTGTATATTGCTTGTTATAGAGGAGCAACTGGAACGTCAGCCTCCAGACGTTGCTGGAACTTCTAGGCGTTAGCTTTAGGAGTGACTTGTGAGTATCCTAGACGGTTTCTCTCAATTACTGTTTGCTTAAATTGTGTTTTGAATGATAGATCAATGTGACTAATTATGTTGATTCTGGACAATGAAGGTCCAATGATTGTGATATATGAATGAGATACTGAAGCACTATTTGTATGTGAATGTGACAAACTAAATGTTTCATGACATGAATGATAATGGGAGATGCATTCCATGCATGAATACATGATCAGATAATGAGAGTTGTGAATTGAGTAGCCACCGAAAACAAGCTTAAAGCTCCAAATATGATTAAGAGCCAAAGTCTCACTATTTAAAATGAGCCCTATATCCCCAACGGATAAGGGATAGTATGAATGAGCCCGATATCCACAATGGATACGAGACAGTTAGGCACTCGGTCAAAATAACAAAAAAAATTGACAAGGAGTCAAATGTGCATGTCATATGCATTTTATTAAGTATGTTTGACTGATTGAAATGCAAAATTGTCTACTCTTGAGTGAGAATGTGATATGTGATCAATTGTGCAAAGTTGTGAAATATATGATATATGTAATGACATGATGCACGAATTGAGAGAACCATCAATGATGGTTACCTCATTGGGTTTGCAAAACTCACCAAAATTGCAACGTTGACTTTTCAGGACCGAGGGACGACTTTACTTACTGTGAGACGCCACAAGCAGTGTAGACTTATGATTTGGGAAGAGAAGTCATGGCTCAAAGGTCAGTCAGCTAGGTTTTGGGACAGATTAGATAGATTTTGTGTATTTCCTCTTTCATGTAGCACTTTTGTATTAAGCTATGATGATGTATATGTAGGGAATGTTGAAAGACATATTGTAGACCTTCAGTTTTTTTTTAATGAAAAGAAATGAGGAAATGTTGGGTTTTAAAATATTGTGACTTTTTTAATGACATTCATAAGAGAATAAAGATATATGATGCCATGTTAAGTGAATGTTGCGATTGATCGTAGCACGCCATTATCATAGGTTATGTACTGAAATGTCCTCAGGGCATCCCGGTATGTGCCCTAGGGTAAGGGGGCGCTACATTTGGTGAGTTTTAAATTTTTGTTATCTATAGGGAATGAGATTCTTTAGTGAATTCCTTCACAGCTAAATTCATAAATGTATGGATTTATGTAAGGAGTAAAATACAATATGAGATATTGTATAATGCAATATTATTTCTTCTATAGCAATGCCTGGAACAATGACTTACCTTCTATAGTTCCAATTAAATAAATTAGCAAGATTTCATATTAGATATGAAATGCTATGTCTTTGAAATAGTTACAACTAATGATTTAATGATGCTTAGCTGAAGCATATATTAGCCATTTAGTTTAGAACTAAATTAAGTAATAAAGGGTTATGAGATATCCAAAAGGTTGGATATAATCTTACAGATACATTGAACAAATTATTTGATTCAATGTATACTTATAGGAGAATGGTTCTCAAGATAAGTAATGGGAGTAAGAAGGAATTTGAAATGTTCAAATCTCATAACATTACATCTAATTAGAACTAATGTCTTTAATGATACATTTGATGTATAGTTAAAATGCGACGAGACATTGAAAGATTAACTTTTATGATGAATTCAAATAGTTTGTTTTGAAGATGATTGTGAATTTATCATATCTGCAAGAAAGTTAGTGGGAGTATAGTTGTTCTCTTTAATAGGAGTTTATGGAGACATATTGTTCACAGAGAACAAAAGTTCTAACTTTAAATTATCAAGCACATAATTTTCCAACTCTTGTTGGATATGAAAAGGTAACAACTTAATTATGGGAATTACATCTATAGAGATAGATTAGACGTTGTTAACTTATTCTAAGTCCAAGTGCATAGATAATATAGTAAAGATGTTTAGTATTTAAGATATCGAATACTTGTGAAGTATTAAAGATATCTATTACTCTATGTGCGAGTTGACATTTGAGTTCAAGATGATAAGGATATAACTTTTGAAGCAAATCCTAATTAAGGTTTATTTACTTAGGACAATATCATTTAGGATTGTAAAAGTTCCAATGTAGCAATTGGTTGCTAATTAAGTCATAATACATTTTTTTGTTTAGTGGAAATGATTAATTGGATCAACAAATTCTTTAGTGAACTTGATATAGTTTCTTTGCATTGTTCAAGACAATAATGTACTATAGAATATTAGAGCCATTGGGCATGCATAAGGAGCTAATGTCTCATCAAAGATCCAAGAAAGTGTTTTGGCAAATTTTCTTAATTATGATGATAATTAAGACGGAAGTTGTAAGATTTAATCAAGTGATATGGTATGAGATACTTAAATGATTAGCTTAGTGCACGTGGGAGATTGTTGATTTATGCCCTACAACCAATCGCTTTGCTTGTAGTTTAGTGACAAATTATTTAAAGGCATTCTTTATCTTGTACATGTTTAGATGTACATGATAAAGTCCATGGGATAATTGTACATTGTAAATTAAATTATAATGAGATTATAATTATAAGATTCGTATTGCATTTATGTATTATTCCTAAATGTTCCTAGTCATTGTTCTATTAAGATTGAACATTAATAGAAGAGAAAAAGATTAGCAGCACACGTTTTGTTTTTCCTTATAAAGGAAGTAGTCGCTCCCATAGGCTAAAGTCTAGGGATACTTAAACAAATGTGTGGGTGCTTGCTAGAGAACAAGTTCACTGAACAAACCTAATATGAGAAATCCATTTGGAGCATTACTTGTATATCTATGGAATTCTCATTGTGATGATTGTATAAGTGATCCTTTGAATTGAGGTCATCAAAGTTGTCTTGTATAGGGATTGCTATGTTTTGATACTACTTATGATCTATTTAATCATAGGTCGTTTAATTGGTAGTCATTGAATGTATATGGAGATAGTTGAATGATCAAGATAGGATTCATCACCCTAAAGTAATTAGGGAGAATGTTTCGTTCTTCTCGATTAGTATTAATTCAAGAAATCCTTGACTAAGGTGAAATGATGTGTTGTAAATAGTCTACAAATGTCATTAATTGAATTAATAGCTAATGGCGGAGAACTAATATGATTAGACTTAAAATAAAATAGACATTAATTTCATGCTCTATGTCTAATCGGACCATTGTACGATGAAATGATTGAATCATACGAAAAAAATTATGTATGGAAAGGTTAGTCAAAACCACTTTGACATTCCTAAATATTTAGGTGGTTATGATGCGTTGCTAGACGTCAATATTGATCTATGAATATAAATTGTTTAATTGGAGAATTAAAGATAAATTAAAAGGAGTTTTAATTTATCTAATTTTAATTATGAATTAAATTAGATTTTACAATCATTGCCAACATATTTGAGAACTTAATGGGTCTCACATATAGAATGGGTTTAAGAGAGCAAAGTTAATTTAATCAAGTTGGACTTGATTGTAAAGTTTCAGAAACTTTATGATTAAATATGAGATATTTAATAAACAAGGATCAATATGAGATATTAAATCTTATATGGGCATAATTGGTATTTAATTAGAATTATTTGTAATTCTAATTAAAGTTTAATTGAAATTAGAATTTAATTTCAATTAAATTACTAAAACGTCCAAAGCTTATTATAAATAGGCTTAAGCGCTATGAAGCTAGTACTTCTTGCTTAACCCTCTCTATAAGAGTTACAGAGTTCTCTTAACTTGTTCTGTGGATATCGTTAGGGGTCGGACACATGTGCTGCTACAGTGGTTGAGACGGATCAGTTTTGGAAACAGTTCGAGGGATACAACAAGATAAAGATTAAGATTCGGAATAAGGTACAAATTAAGTTTTCGCTTTATTATGATTTGTGTTAATCATTTTATAGAATTAAATAGATCTTGGTCTTCGGGAAATCAAAAGTTACGAAAACTTTTGTGATTGTTCCGCTGCATCCGGGATCGAATTTCAACCCGATTTCCCAACACTACTCATACATATAGATATAGAAAAGCAAAAACATGAAACGTAAAATGTTTACATACCTGACGATCTTCTTCGTTCTTTAAACTTCTCTGCATTGGGTTGCTGTAAACCACTATGATCAACGCAGATCGTCTATAATGAAAGTCCACACGAAGATAAAAGGATGAAACCTCACTAGGAGATAGCTAGAATTCTTTCTTTGTGCTAGCAAAGATAAGAACTCTTAAGAGGGTTAAACATAAAAAATTTGTGTGTAAGAAAAAGAACCTTTCTTTTTCTTTTTCTTGTGTTTTACACAAGATGAACAAAACTTATCTCAATTTTCTGTACCATTTGGCCTTCCATAACTCTCATCACTAATGGATAGTTATGGGAAGTTAATTGTCATGAATAGCATGCATTAATGGAAGTTATGGAAGTTAATGACCATGAGTAGCATGCATTAATGAAAGTTATGAGAAGTCAATGACCATGTATAGCATGCATTAATGGAAACCAACAACACTTCTTTCTAATTCATTCCATGCAACATTTTCTACCACGATCACATTAGGATACAATCCCTAAACACTCTCATATCTTGAATCACCATTCAAGACCATTTTACTCATCCTTCAGATCTCCTATATGTGTGTCCCATTAGGTTCTCAATTATGTTGGCTACTTGAATTAACATGTTGGATCTCGAACTTTTCTTAGAAGTTAGAACTATTGAATGAGAAATTTTTAGCAATTAGTCATGAGTAAAGAACAAATGAATGAAATTATTTTAATTAGAATTGATAGACAAGAGTAAAGTAGTGAATGAGAAATTTAGATAGATTCTTATTTTGCTTTGGTATTTTTGGTGGATAAGAGATTTTAAAAATGGGAAGAGTTAAGGTGAAAGTTAGAAATAAAATGAAAGCAAGAAAATGAAGTTCAATATGTGTAGTAAGTTGATGAAGGATATGTATATATGTGTATGTTTTGTTATTAGTGTTCATGATTAATCATGAACTATAATTTCTTTATGGATGATATTGATTTGAAATGGAGATGAGAATGAGGAGGAAAAGAAGTAGAAAAGGTGATCTTGGTATGAGTTGTGTTAAGGAAAGTTTTTGAAACAAAAACGGGTACTTGATCTAGAAAAAGTGCACTAAGTGTGCTTCTGTTTGTTAGCCACAACTTTTTCTCTAGTTATCTAAACAAGATGATTCTTAATTTGATTAAACTAGAGACATATGGCTACATTTCTTATGAAGACATCAAATTTAAATTCTGTCTTTAAGAATCTCAAAGTTTGTCATGAAGTTGAGAACTGGGTGTAGTACATTGGTGGATGAATGTAAAATTCGTGTTCTGATTTCAAGGGAAATTTTGGATTGATCTAGAAAGAATTAGACAAAGCTATCTTATAGAAAGTTGTATGTCTTGCTTTTATCTTTCCAACGGTATTTAGTATGTGAATTTTGGATATTGGAGTCAGAAGTTATGGTCCTTATAAGGGAAGATGTTCAAGAGTGTAGTCATATCGTCTGGTGAAGATGTTCTTCTACTTTTTGCTTCTTCTGCTTTTCGCTTCTTCTGCTTTTCGCTTCTTCTACTTTTTTCTTCTGCTTTCTGCTTCGTCTACTTTCTGCTTCTTCTGCTTTCTACTTCTTCTGCTTTTTGCTTCTTCTGCTTTCTACTTCTTCTGCTTTCTGCTTCTTCTGCTTTTTACTTCTTTTGCTTTCTGCTTTTTCTGCGTTTTGCTTCTTCTGCTTTTTGCTTCGTCTACTTTTTGCTTCATATACTTTTTGCTTCATCTGCTTTTTGCTTCATCTAACTTTTGCTTCTTCTGCTTTATGCTTCTTCTGCTTTCTGCTTCTTCTGCTTTTTGCTTATTCTGTTTTTTGCTTCATCTGTTTTTTGCTTCATCTACTTATTGCTTCTTCTGCTTTCTTTGTATCTTCTATGTTTGACCATCTGCTTTTTCTATAGTTGACTGAAACTTCTTTTGTGCACTATTCATCTGATCCTTTTGTCTGGTCCAATTTTGTCCCTCTAGACGATAGAATTTGTCTTCGAGGTTTTCATCAAAGTTGTAGATCTTGAAGTCCTATTTCAAACCATCTAAAGAACACCTTAATCCAATATTTGGAGGGAAAATTATGGCAATTTTCCCAATCTTGTATCGTCTAATGACGTCACATCATCTATAAATGTTGTCATATTGTCTATTCATATTTTTGACCCTGTAGATGATCGAATTTATCTTTAAGGTCTCATGAACGTTGTAAATCTTGAAGTCCTCTTTCAAACCATCCAAAGAACACCTTAATCCGATATATGTAGGGAAAGTTATGTCAATTTTCCTAATCTTGTATCGTTTGAAAGTGTTTGGGGTAATACTTTCAGATTTCTGAACCAAATTGAATGGTTTGGTGTCATTAGAAACTTAAGACAATGGGGGAACATTTTATAGAAAAAAGTGTCATGTCAAAATGTTCAACAGTATTTTTGGCAAGACACTTAAGCATAAAAAAACATAAGCTTATAAGGAAGGGTGAAATGGACTTTTTAGACTCATTAAGGGTAGAAATGGAAGAAGAAATTGTGGTCTTGCATTTTAAGAAGAGAGAAGAACGAAAATTGAAGAAAAAAAGAGAGAGAGTCAAGAAGAAGAGAGAGAAATACGAAAAGTAGAAGAGAAGGAGAGAAAGAAGAGAAAACAAGCTAGGGTTTAATTTTTTTTAGTATTCAAGAGAGATTTTGGAGCTGTTCAAGAAGAAAAAAAAGGTAGAGGAAGAAAAGAGCTTCCTTTTGAGCCAAAGATCCCTTCATTTGGTGAAGAATGAAGGTAAGATCATTTTGAATCTTTTGGATTTTTGGAAGGATTTTAGTTCATGGAGTTTAGAAAATGCTTGGGTTTAAGTACTCTAGAACCAATTTTAATGATTGTGTTTTGAGGGATTTTCAATTGAAAACTCTATTGAGTGGGATTTTTGTTATTATATAAAGGGATCAATAGGGGTAAGAGGAATAAGAGAAGAGGCATTTTGAGCAAGTCTATAAGCAAGGAAATCAAGGTGGGTACATGTTTATAATACAGTAAATAAGCCACTAATGTTTTC
>JAOTAX010022596.1:0-10020 GCA_025629825.1 Erythroxylum guanchezii
GTGGAAGCCAATTTTGAGTGAAACACTCAAGGGAGTGAGTTGTGAGGTTATCTTTTATTACTAACTATTTTTCTTACAGCTTTTGTTGTTAGAATGACCAGTAGAAGGGATGGAAAGGAAGCATTACATGAGGAGGACGACAATGTGCCTGATTTGAAAGTCATGCATAAGTCATTCATTAATGAGTTCAAGAAGTTATCTACTAGGATGGATGAGATGGAGGAGAGAATTAATGAAACTAGAAGAATCCAAAACCATAGTAAATCAATTGGCAATCATAACGAGTATGAAGATGAAATCATTAAAACGAATGTTGGTTTTAGATAGGAGAAAGAACAGGAAAATGCATTTAATACTTTAAAGAAAAAATTATGCACTGCACCTGTTTTACATTTACTTGATTTTTCCAAGACTTTTGAAATTGAATGTGATGCTTATGGGATTGGTATAGGGGCTGTTTTAATGCAGGATAATCATCCTATAGCATATTTCAGTGAGAAGTTGAGCGGATCAGTTTTGAAGTACTCCACTTATGATAAGGAGCTTTATGCCTTGGTGAGAGCTCTTGAAGTTTAGGAACATTACTTACGACCTAGAGAGTTTGTGGTACATAGTGATCATCAATCTCTCAAGTACTTGAAGGGATAAGGGAAATTGAGCAAAAGGCATGCAAGTTGGGTGGAGTATTTGAAACATTTTTATATGTGATTAAATACAAGTAAGGTAAGGAAAATGTTGTGGCTAATACTTCTAAGTTACTTAGATTTGAACATTTGAAAGAGTTGTATATGGAAGATGATGATTTTGCCAATGTATATCAAGTTTGTGAGCATGCTACATTTGATAAGTTCTATAGGCATGAAGGATATCTTTTTAGGGGTAAACAACTTTGCATTTCTGCATGTTCTATTAGAGAGATGGTTGTTAGAGAATCACATAGTGGAGGGTTAATGGGACATTTTGGTGTGCAAAAGACCTAGATATGCTTGTTGAACATTTTTATTGGCCAAATATGAGAAAATATGTGGAAAGGGTTTATGCTAAGTGTATTGCATGTAAACAAGCTAAGTTTAGGTCTATGCCTCATGGTTTGTATACAGCTTTACTTGTACCTAGTGAACCTTGGACTGATATATCTATAGACTTTGTATTGGGTTTACCTAGGACTATGAAAGGTAAAGATAACATATTTGTTGTTGTGGACAGAATTAGTCAAAATGGCTTTTTTCATTGCTTGCCAAAAAATAGATGATGCAACAAACATTGTTGATCTTTTATTTAGGGAAATGGTCCGGCTTCATGGTGTGCCAAGGACCATTGTTTTAGATAAGGATGTTAAGTTCCCAAGTCACTTTTGGAGAGTTTTGTGGGGAAAGTTAGGTACTAAGTTTTTTTTTCTACTGCAAGTCATCCACAAACTAAGATAGTTAATAGGACTTTAGGAACCATGTTACGTGCAATTGTTGGGAAGAACTTGAAAACTTGAGAAGATTGTTTGCCATTTATTGATTTTGCATATAATCGTTTTATACATTCTTCTATAGGTTATTCTCCATTTGAAATTGTGTATGGTTTTGATCCATTAATTGTGTTAAATTTGATGCCTTTACCTTTGACTGAGATTGCTAGTTTAGATGGCAAGAAGAAGGCTGACTTGGTTAAAACAATACACGAGAACGCACGTGCACAGATTGAGAAAAAAAATCGCATATATACACAAAAGGCAAATAGAGGTAAAAAGTAAGCTCTCTTCGAACCAGGTGATTGGGTTTGGGTGCATATGGCAAAAGAAAGGTTTTCATAACAAAGGAAGTCAAAACTTGATGCAAGGGGTGATGGACAATTCCAAGTGGTGGAATGCATTAATGACAATGCATACAAGATAGACTTGCCAGGTGCGTATAATGTTAGTACTACTTTTAATGTTTATGTCTTATCTCCCTTTAACTTTGATTCAGATTTAAGGACGAATCCTTTTGAAGAGGGAGGGGATGATGTGAGCATGAACGTGGGACTTTGTAAGCAAAATAATGCCAAAGATGAGCTAGTAATGCTGGAGGGACCAATACAAGATCAAGAGCTAAGAAGTTTAAAGAAGCACTTCAATCCTATATGGGTCGAATTGTAGATGGCATGGAATCTCAAGAGACAATAAGGCCTAATGACAAGATAACTAATCAAGTTGGGCGGAATAAGCAAGAAGACTTTCCTTCTTATTTAACTAATTATTTTACTTTATAAGCATAACTTTCAGTAGCCCACTATTTGTGTCTTAAGCTTGTTGAAAACTTTTAGGTTTAATAGGTTGTATTTTAGAAATATTAGTTTGGGCCTTAATTATTTTGGTGAAAGGCTCATGTTTAAAGACCTTTTACATAGTTAGCGTTTCTTTCTTTTCAAGAGGTATAAATACACCGTAATAAACATTGTTTAGGGTTATGTTGATTGAATAACGAATTCTATAAGGGAGGTTTTCTTATCTTCCTCTATTGCATCAAGAATATAGTTATTATTAAGGTAAACACATGTGGTGAATTTCTATTCTTTTTTTCAAATCAATCTTATTATATGGGTTTCCTTTCATATAATTGATTGGATGTTCACTAGGGTTGAGAATTTCATCTTATTCATGTTTTATCCAAAGTGTGTGTTTTAGGGTTTTGGGTTCTTTATGTAACATCCCATTCCTATACTAAGGGATTAGAACCCAAAGATTTGGTACAAGTGAGATGTAAGAGAGATTAAGAAAATTGCATTTCATGCTCATGCATAATGTCAGCATACACATATGTGAATTTGATTATTGCACACATTAAAATAATTGGTCGTGCAATCAATTGACATTTTTTGAGTATAAATGGTTGTTTTAATGTGAATATGATGCGAATTATGGTTTTGTATCTTAAAAATTGAGTGGGAATGTATAAGTAGTGAATTAGAATTTTTGGTGAAAAGTTGGAAATTTTCTGAAATTAAGGGTATTTTTGGACTAGAAAAATGTCAAGTGGCAGAACAATTGATGAATAGTAGTAGAAATAAGAGTCGGATGGCAATGGAAATTTTCATATATGACATTGGGATTTAATGGCAATTATCATTGAAAATTGGGAGAAAATTGGGTTGAAAATTGGAGGCAAATGGACTAGCTTATTAAAAGATCAAGAAGGGACCACGAGAGAGTGACATGTGGCAAGTGACATGTGGCACTTGCCACACCACATGTATAAGTCACAAATTTGTTAAATGAAAGACCATATTTTGGGTCTTTCACTTAACCATTCACGACATATGCTATATTTCTTCGTCTTCTTCATTTTTTCTTCATTTGCTCTCTCTCCATCTACGACACCCTCTTCTCCCAAGCTTTAATGTTGAACTTTGCTCTTATCCTTCACTTGCTACTTCCATTTTTGGTTATCTTCATCATCTTACCATTAGAAAACCTAACCTTCTCCACCCCCATTTGTGATGATTGTATATGTTGGAGAGCTAGGGTTTCATGGTGATTGAAGAAGCTTTGGGTAAATCTAGTAAGTATAAGCATCACTCTTCTTGAATTGATGAATGAAACATGATTTGATGATAGTTAAGAGTTAAATGTTCATAAAATGAGGATGGGTTCATGATGAAACGTGGATGAGAAATGGGTATAGATTCATGTCTTGCTTTTGTGTTTTGATGGATAATAGATTAGGGAATGACATAATGTTGGATTGAGTGAGTGAATGGTGTTTAAAGTGCGCTGGAGAAATATTAGCTGTGACTTTTTCCATTGATTATGCTTTTGTATTTTGGCCATAACTTGATGTGTAGTTATCCAAATGAAATGATTATGAAGAAATTAAATTAAAATTATGTTTTTAAGAGTTTCTAATTTGGAATTGAAGTTAAGTACTGGGTGTAGGAAAAAGTGCAGAAAAAAACTGGATATATAATGGGTTTTTTCTGTTTTCTTAATGAATTAATATGAATCTATTTGGGTGTTTTTGTGATGAAATAAAATGAGTCTAGAGTTAAGGAAAAGGGATAATGTGGTGTTTTGAAATGTGAAAGATCAAGGTGATAGTTAGAAGTGAAATGAAAGTGGAACTGAAGTTGTATATGTGCAGAAAATTGATGATGAATGCATATATATGTGTATGTTCTGTTATTAGTGTTTATAATCAATCATGGACTACAATTTGTTTATGGATGATATTGAGTTGAAATGGAGTTAGTATAATGTATAAATGATGAGTAATTTAACTAGAAGTGATAGATCAAGCATATGATGTTGAATGTAACAAGTAAAGAGTTAGAAATCTGGAAAACAAGATACAATTGGACATACTTTAGTGTAAGAAGCATAACTTTTTCTGTATAACTCGGATTGAGGTCATTTAGGTATGGTTGTAAAGAGGACTTCAAGATCTACAATTCTGTGAAGACTTGAGAAGCGATTTTGATGTCTAAAGGGTCAAATTTTCAAGTGTCTATAAGTGACCCGTAAAAGTCCTTTTAAAAGACATGGATGTCCGCCTAATGGACATTCATGGGTCAAATGACCCTAATTGAGGCTTAAATGGGTTTTAAATTGAACCTAGAATGATCCTTGGTTTATGTGACTAATGTATGATACGTTTGAAGTGAAAATGAATGTTATAACTTAGTGAATGAAGGGATAATATCAAAGGACCCAAGGCATAAGTATAATGGGAATGAAGATGTTCATGTGATTGTAGCTATGATTCAAAGAAGTTGAGTAATATGTATTAAGTGATTAATTGTGAATGAGAATTAGATATTATGAGATCATATGAGGTTAGAAAAGAGATGATGAAAAATTGAGTTATGATATAGAGTAACCAAGTATTCTTGAGGTGTAAGCTTATGAATAAGCTAGACACATACAAAGGGTAAAGATTGAATGGAGAATTTAAAATGATCATGTGCAAATGAAGTGTAAATCTAAGTTCAATTAGACAAATATGAATCATGAAATGAGAATGAGCATAAGATGTGAATTTAGAAAATATACCTGGGATTGTCATTGAGCATGCATTATACAATACACATATACATATGTTTAAAACTAAATGTTTACGTCATTATGTAATTAATAATGTGTGTGCAATATGTGTTTTGCATAATGATGATACATAATAGAACGTCCACTTCCAGGTGTTCTTAGATCATGGAAGCTAATGCTAATCTGGAACGTACTGTGAGTAGACCGAGATGGTCTTACTTTATTTGTTTGTTATGTTTATGTTATGAATTGAATGATTATGCAATGTGAAAGTGTTGGTTCCGGACAATATATGTCCGAGGAGTTTGATAAATGTGAGAACATTGAAGTGCTCTTTGTATGTGAATTGGATTGAAATAAGTGCATATAATTTGATTGTTAAATGTCGGACCACGGTCCAATGATAAATGTATTTCGAATGTGCATTTGCATATAAATGAAAATTTGATTCTCAACTTAAATGTTGAATGTTAGACTAAGGTCCGATAACATGTGAAAGTGACTGATTGGTCATATATGATTGATGCATTCCATTACATGAATGTATGAAATATAATGGCAATTGTGACTGGAGTAGCCATCAAAAAAGAGCTTAAAGCTCAGATTGTGAAAAAGAGCCTAGAGCTCAGAAAGTGATTAAGAGCCAAAGGCTCATTATGTAAAATGAGCTCGGTATTTCCAACGGATACGAGACAGTTATGAATGAGCCCGGTATCCACAATAGATACGGGACAGTTATAGGCACTCGGTCACAACAATAACAACTTGAAAGTGAGTCTCATAAGCATTGCATATGCTTGTACTATGTATGATTAAAATAGTTTGAATGATTTCTGAGTGTGAAATATATCTAAAATGAATGTGATTTTTACGAATTGTCTGTGCTATGTGGTTAAGTGAGCTATCGATGATGGTCACTCATTGAGTTCTCAAAACTTACCCAAAAATTACAATTATTTTTCAGGCTCAGAAGAGTTACCCTGCTGGACAAACGCGAGTAGACCTACTACATTCAAGTAAGAGATAGAGGTCGGGATAAGATTACGTCTGCATTTGTCTTTTCTTGTTTTTGTATAAAATTAAGTCTTCTGCAATTATTGTAACTTGTGTATTCGATTATTACTGTTTTGTAATAACTTTCCAAATTGAAAAGATTTGTAAATGGGATTGATCTTGAATGTAATGATAATAATTGTGATGATATTGTTCCAAAAAAAAAAAGGAAATGGGCTCAATTTCATTAGTGGTTTTCTGTTGTATACATGAGATATTTTGAAAATTTTGTACCAAGTTTTGAGTGTTAACTGTTCTAACATGCCACCCTCGTGGGGCAAGTTCTCAGACATCAATGTCGAGTACGTATCTTGCGAGAGTGGGGGGATACACTTTAGCCTTGGGGTTTCGCATCACTTCTACATTCATGTCGATGATGAAGGAATCCCACTTCAGCAGACATAGGCTGTAGGAACAACAAAAGATTTACAGATAGAGCCCAAGAAGGTCGTGTTGGGGATTTTAAGTAATATCTCGCACAATATTATGATTTCTATATGGGTGATATGTTGATAGTAAGACAAAATAGGGGTATGAGTCGTACGACTTATCCAAGGCCTTTGACATGAAAGATTTAGGTCTTGTAAAAAAACATTGGGCACAAAGATCATTATTCACAGGAAGACTAGAAAGTTGTGGCTATCATAAGAAAAATATATTAAACAGGTACTTGAGAGTTTCAATATAAAACATATCAAGTTAGTAAATACACCGTTGGCATCTCATTTCAAGTTGAGCAAAGGAGCTTAATCTACCATTAAAAAGAAGAAAGAGTGTATGTCCTTTATTTCATACTTTTCTACCGTCGATTCATTAATGTACGTTATGTTGTGTACTAAATTAGACATTCTATATACTATTGGATTAGTGAGTAGATTTTTATCTAATATGGGGAAGGTAAATTGGGAATTCGTAAAGTAGATCCAGATTATGTTTGAGTTTTGGAGGTGGTGAGTCAACTCTAAAAGATACACAATTGATGACATGGCTAGTGATCTTAACAATTCTAAAAACACAATTGTGATTCAATTTTGGAGGTGGTAATCTTAGGATATTTGTTTACTACTAAAACGGAATATGTTGCAATCGTGGAAGCTGGAAAGAAGATGCTTTGGTAGAAGCAATTTCTTTAAGAATTGGATGTGAAACAAGATGAGTGCATAATTTTTTGTTACAATCAAAGTGCTAAAGATTTAAGCAAAAATTTCATGTATCATTTTTGATAAGTTATACTTTGGATATAAATATATTTAATGTGTTGAAATTTTTATTTAAAATTAATGGACTTGTTTCTTAATTGTTAGCAGATGATTTTGAACGTATGGGAGTTGAATTTGAATAAAAAAGATTTAAGAAAAACAAACGCAATTTGAAATTGCAATTTTCAAAAAGTTTTTGACTAAGCATGGGTACGTGCAAAGGAAAAGTTTATCACTAGAGTATGATTTGAAAGGAGATTCGATAGACCTAGGATTCTAATTATTTTGGGAATTAAATTGTTTTCCATATGTGGGATCTGCTACCTGATTTTGTGGGGGAGTCTATTTGATCAAATAACTTTAAAAAGGGAGGACGGCCCCTTATGACAACTTATCATTCATGTTCTTGTTTTCTTTTTGAGAGTTTTTCGTTTTTATGGAAAAAAAGGAAGATATGGAGAATAAGTGTTCTACTATTCTTCTGTCAAGTTTCATCACTGTTATGAGTAGCTAAGTCCTTCTTCTTGGTTGAAGGAAAACAATGTTATCTTCTAATATATGTGAGATTTTATGAATAAAGTTTATTTCATTGACTAATATTACGTGTCTTTCATATTACTTTTCTTGATTGAATTGATTGATCTCTAGGGTGGTAAGCTAGGAATTGATTGATTTAATTTACAACAAGATTGGTAGGATTTGATGTTCAGTTTTGCTAATCCAAAGTGGCAAAGAGGATTACCATCTTTTACGTTAGGGATTGGAAATTTTAAGAAAGATATTTATCTAGATTAAATACATATAGTATGTGAATTGTCTTGCTTATTGATTCTCTTAGTTCGTAAAGCTATCAACTAATCAAACTTAAGATCATATCTAAGTTGTTGGTTAATAAGAGTGATTAAAATACATGTTTCTATTCATTTAATCCTAAGAGAGAACACCATTCAATGAGTATTTGTTAATGGATTTAATTTAAATTTGTGTCAATGATCCATACTAGTTTGATAACGTAGGTAACCCAAAACCTTGGTTTTTTCATTAATTTTCCAGATTTGATTATTTTTATTTAATTCTATTTTTTGTGAATTTTAATTCCTTAGAATCACGTTATTTAAACACCTTTAATTTGTTTTAGTTTTAACTCGTGAAACACTTACCGATAGATTCCTTGTGGGAACGATCTCAACTCTTCACTAATTACATATATCATTATTAGAGTTAGTATTAATTTGGTTGCAGGCGACAACATTACCAAATATTGGCACCATTTTCAAGGATCTCTTCACGGTATATATATGTTACACGAGTAGACAAAACAACACATTTGCTATTCGATTCAGAGATAGAAAAGACATCCAAGAAGTTACGAAAGTAGAAAAAATAGAGACAACAAGCACAGAAGAAAGAAAAGATGGTTGCAAATCATACCCTTCATGAATTAGATGCCCTTACGGACGCTCAATAGCCTCATTGCATCAATTTTTCAAATTTGGGGGACAATAATACCTTTGAATTGAAGTCGAGGCTGATTCACTTATTTTTAATTTTTTGAGGTCTATCGAGAGAGGCTCCCTACAAGCATTTAAAGGAATTTGATTGGTTTGTACGGGCATGAAGCCTACTAATGTGACTAAGGAGTAAATCAAATTAAGAGCCTTACCATTTTTCTCTCAAAGATGATGCTTAAGAATGGTTGTATTACTCCGCTGGTGAAAATGTGCAGACATAGGCTGAAATGAAGAGACTATTCTTTAAAAAATGTTTTTCAATGTCAAGAGTTGCCAATATTAGAAAATAAAATTGTGGCATCCGACAACACACAAGTGAGACACTATATGCATATTGGGAAAGATTCAAGAAGCTTTGTGCTAGCTATCCCTATCACCAAATAAACAATCAACCGTTGATTTAATACTTCTATGAAGGTATTTTGCTTACAGCAGGAGTATGATCGATGTTGCAAGTAGTGGAGCTTTAGTTGACAAAACACCGGCAGCTGTAAGAGATTTGATAGTGAACATGACTTCCAATACACAACAATTTGGGATACGTTCTGTCTATAGTTCAAAATAAGTGAATGAGGTGAACGTGTTAGCATTGGAGAAGAGATTAGATGATCTTACATCTTTGGTGCGGCAACTCGTGGACACAAAGAAAGAAGAAGTAAAAACGTGTGGAATATGTTTAATGTTGGGAAACTCTATTGATGCATGCCCGATTTTGCAAGAGGAAAGTGTAGAACAAGTCAATGCTATGGGAGGATTTGCTGGGCAAACTCAAAGGAAATATGATCCATTCTCGAACACCTATAATCCAAGTTGGCATGACCATCCAAATATGCGTTATAGGAACTCTCAAAGACAATAAGCTACTTTAAATTTCCAACAATATAGGCAACCCTATGTTCCTAGACAACATCAATAAATGGCACCCAATTCAAAAGGTAAGTAACCTTTAGAAGATATAGTTAAATCTTCGGCCACTAACACCATGACATTTCAACAAGATACTCAAGCTAGCATTCAAAATCTTGATAATCAATTAAGCTAAATGGCAATAACCATTAATCGAATAGAGACACAAAATTTTGGAAAATGTCCTATCCAAATAAAAATCAATCCCAAGCAAAGTGCCAAAGCTGTTATGTTGCAGAATGGTAAAGAATTGAAGGAACCTTCCCCAAAGGAAATATGATCCATTCTCGAACACCTATAATCCAAGTTGGCATGACCATCCAAATATGCGTTATAGGAACTC
>JAOTAX010022634.1:0-11979 GCA_025629825.1 Erythroxylum guanchezii
TTGTGTGTGCATTTGCATTTTGTTGTGCTAAGTTATGATGCGACTTGTGTTCGATGTTTGGATGATAAATGACATCATTTGTGTTTAATGAGATTTTGTGTATTAAATTATGAGATGTGTATAGAAATTGTGAATGCTAAGCTTCATTGTTGGTTTATATGGAAATTTGAATTTGTATGATGTGTGGCCCATTGCAAATGGCTATAAATAAGTTAGGCACTGAGCTGTATAGCTCAACCCAAAAATTTTCCTCCTCGGGTGCAGACCGAGAAAGGTGACGACCCTTGCAAGGCAATTGGACACTCCAAGAGAGTTAGGAGTCTTTTTCAATTTGTATTAAGTTAGTAACATTTGGCTAGCTTTATAGGCATATCAAACATGAGCATCTTTTGTATTTTGTACTAAGTTGATGTATGTGTTGATATGTAAGTAAAGCTTATTCAAACATTGCTTTTGTTTTCTAATGAGAATGAGAATTTAGAAGTTCATATTGTATGATTATGTTCCTTTTAAGTTTGAGTATGATGTATGTGGTTATCCTTGGTTGAGATATCAACTTGTTGCTAGTGTTAGAAGAATATGTTGAAGTTGAGAAGAATGTGTGTGATCAATCCTTTGGAGATGAGATTCAATGATGTTTGATGTTGCTTAATGGATTTGAAGTGATTTTTTGTGGCATTGGAGAAGAGTATGAAGAAAGGGGATGTTAGGATGGGTTTAGGAATCTTTGGAGGGGTCTTGGAGGGTGAAAAATTCATGTCACCCGAAGGTTACACGGTCTGCCTGTGTGAATTTACACGGGCTGTGTAATTCCGGGCGCAGGACACATTTTTCACCCGAAGGTTACACGGCCTGATCGTGTGATTTCACACAGTCCTTTTATTTTGACCCTCTTAACGATAGAATTTCAATTTGTGGTCTTCATGAAAGTTGTAGCCCTAGATGTCTTCTTTCCAACCGTCTAAAAATGAAGTTAATCCGACATCTATAATGAGAGTTATGGCATTTGCACCAAAGTATGTTCAATAAGAATCAGGATACGAACATGTTCGATTCGTTTGGCCATAACTCCTTCGTCCGACCTCCGATTGAGGTGATTCTTAAGGAGTTAGATTTCTAACATGTTTTTCTATACCTACATAAAAATTTATAGCCTTTGGAGTTAAATTAAAGAAGTTTGATGGAATTAAAGTGAGTGGTCGGGTTGGAGAGCTTAATCGGGCTATGAACATATATTGGATTTTTAAGCATATCTTGAGCTATAGAGCTCCGATTGAGGTGGTTCTTGTTTCTAAATAAACTAGAGACTATGAGCTACCATTGTGAAGAAGTAAATTGAAATTTTTTTATTTTTGTTTTGTGGGCTCGCCTTTGGGGCTTAAGATGTATGAGAATGAGGGCTATTCGATGAGGGTTAAAAAGGTTGGAAACCCGCTTAAGTATGTTCTTTGATTTCGGACCGATAGTTGGGCTTCGAAAATAGGGCGCAACTCTGTTAGGCAAATGGGCGTATACTTACCGCATGCAAGGGAAAGATAGAGATCGGGATCAGTTCGCGTCTGCATTAGTGTTTTCCTATTTTTTGTATAAGTTTGTATTCTGCAATTTATGTAAAATAATGTATTCTAAAATTTTTGTATAATGTGTATGCAAAGGTTTTTATGGTGGAATGTAAAGACATTATGACTAAAAAGTTTTCTTTTTATAATAGGCCCCAATTGGCTATTACAATCCTATTGATTGTACTGTATTGATTGAAAATGTTTTGAAATTGGGCCCAATTTGGATATGGATTTCGGTACATTATATTTGTGGTTTTAAAAAAAAAGTTATACCGATTTTTGACTGGTTGAGTGTTTAAGTATGCCACCCTTGCGGGGCACGGACTCGAATATCAGCCATAGATGTCGGGCATGTGTCTTGCGGGAGTGGGGTGTTACATTAAATGAGTCTTAAATTGAACTTAGAATGATCCTTGGTTTATGTGACTAATATATGATATCTTTGAAGTGAAAATGAAGGTTATAACTTAGTGAATGAAGGGAATATATCAAAGGACCCAAGGCATAAGTATAATGGGAATGAAGATGTTCATATGATTGTAGCTATGATTCAAAGAAGTTAAGTAATATGTTTAAAAGGATTAATTGTGAATGGGAATTGGATATTATGAGATCATATGAGGTTAGAAAAGAGATGACGAGAAATTAAGTTATGATATAGAGTAACCAAGTGTTCTTGAGGTGTAAGCTTATGAATAAGCTAGACACATACAAAGGGTAAAGATTGAATGGAAAATTTAGAATGGTCATGTGCAAATGAAGTGTAAATCTAAGTTCAATTAGACAAAAATGAATTATGAAATGGGAATAAGCATAAGATGTGAATGTAGAAAATATACCCGGGATTGTCATTTAACATACATTATACATTACTCATATACATATGTGTAAAACTAAATGTTTATGTGATTATGCAATTAATAATGTGTGTGCAATATGTGTTTTGCATAATGATGATATAGGATAGAATGTTCGCATCCAGACGTTTCTTGATCATGGAAGCTAATGCTAATCTGGAGTGTACTGTGAGTAGACCTAGGTAGTCTTACTTTATTGTTTGCTTTGTTTATGTTATGAATTGAGTGATTATGAATAATTATGAATGTGATTTGATTGTTGAATTCCGGACCACGAAGGTCTGATGATTATGATATATGAATGAGATATTGAAGTGCTAATTGTATGTGAATGTGATTTGATTGTTGAATTCCGAACAATGAAGGTCCGATAATTGTGATACATGAATGAGATATTGAAGTGCTAATTGTATGTGAATGTGACGAACTAAATGTTTCATGACATGAATGCATGATCACAAAGTGTTTCTCTACATAAATATTGAATACCGGACTAAGGTCCGATGATATGTGAAAGTGAATAAGTGATCATATGTTCCTAATGCATTTCACTCTATGAATGCATGAAACATAAAGGCAGTTATGACCAGAGTAGCCAATGTGAAAAGAGCTTTAAGCTCAGTTATGTGCATCAGAGCCTCAAGCTCAACGTTTAATGAGCCTGATATCCCTAATGGATACAGGACAGTTATTGATGAGCCCAGTATCTCCAACGGATACAGGACAGTTATCAATGAGTTCGGTATCCAAAATAGATACGGGATAGTTTAGGCACTCGGTCATAACAAAGTAACAAATGGAAAGTGGGTCTTATGTGCACTGCATATGCATGATATGAATGATTATAATGTGTTGAATGTAAAGTATGAAATGATTGATTAAGTGTATATGATCCATTGTGATTATTAGATAAATGATGTGAATTATGTGTTATGTGATTGAGTGAGCCATCGATGATAGTCACTGAGTTCGCAAAACTCACCCAAAATTTGCAAATATTTTTCAGGCTCAGAAGAGTACCCCGTTAGATAAACAGGAGTATATCTACTGCGTTCAAGTAAAGGATAGAGGTTAGGATCAGTTCGTGTCTGCATTTTATTTCCTTATTTTCATACTAAATTGTATATTCCATAAATTTTTGTATCATATGTATTTGAACAGTTCAGTATATAATAACTTTTTAAATTGGAAATGTTTTGTATTTGAATTTGGGCCCAAGTGACTATTGAAATTCTGATGAGTTGTGTACTGGTTGTAACTTTGTGTTTAAAAATGTTTATGAATAAAATAGGCCAACTTGATTATTAATTTCCACACATGCATGCATTATTGAAAAAAAAAGAAGAAAATAAAAAAAAATTGTAATGAGTTCGACTATTTGACTATTCTAGCATGTCACCCTTGCAGGGTACGTACTCGAATATCACTCAGGATGTTGGGTATGTGTCTTGCGAGGGTGGGGTGCTACAGATGATCCACCTGTTAAGGTAGAAGATGTCTCTGAAAACTTTATTCTAAGAAAAGACTGGAAGTATAAATCTTCTCACCCAGAAAACCTGATTATAGGAGAAGCATCAGAAGGAGTGAGAACTAGGTCTAAATTTAGAAGAGAGGCAAATGTAGCTTTTGTTTCTAAATTACAACCTAAGAAAATTGATGAAGCTCTTCAAGACGAAGCTTGGATCTTAGCCATGTAAGTGGAGTTAAACCAATTTACAAGGAACAAAGTTTGGTCTTTAGTTCCTAGACCATCCAATAAGTCTACCATGGGAACCAGATGGGTATTCAAAAATAAACTAGACGAATCAGGAAGAGTAAACCGTAACAAAGCTAGATTAGTAGCTCAAGGTTGTAATCAACAAGAAGGAATAGACTATAATGAAACATATGCTCCTATAGCTAGACTAGAAGCTATCAAGATATTACTTGCATATGTTGTTTGTCACGATATAAAATTGTTTCAAATAGATGTGAAAAGTGCCTTTTTGAATGGTTTTATAGATGAAGAAGTTTATGTAAAGCAACCCCTTGGTTTTGAAGACATTGATAAACCAAACTATGTCTATAGACTTTATAAAGCTTTGTATGGATTAAAACATGCACCTCGTGCTTGGTATGATCGTCTGAGTTCGATTTTGATTAAAAATGACTTTATTAGAGGTCAGGTAAATAAAACATTATTTAGAAAATGTGTTTAAAATGAGTTTACAGTTATACAAATATATGTAGATGATGTTATTTTTGGTGCAACTTCTAAGAAGTTATGTTCGAGTTTTGAAAATCTTATGAAAAGTGAATTTGAAATGAGTATGATGGGTGAATTAAAATTCTTTCTTGCTTTACAAATTAAACAAACTGAAGAAAAGATTTTTATTCATTAACAAAAATATATCAAAGAACTTTTAGTTAAATATAAAATGGAGAAGGTCAAACCAATGTCAACTCTTATGCATCCTTCAATCCTCTTATCTAAGGATGAAGCTGGTAAGAAGATTGATCAAACTCTTTTCAGAGGAATTATTGGTTCTTTACTTTACCTAACTGCAAACAGACCTGATATATTGTTTAGTGTCTATTTATGTGCAAGATTTAAGCAGATCCTAGAGAATCTCATTATATTGCTGTCAAAAGAATATTAAGATACTTAGCAGGTTCTACTGATCTTTGCTTAATGTATGAGAAAGGTAAAGATATCAGATTAATTAGCTTCTGTGATGCTGATTACGCTAGAGATAGGATTGATAGAAAGAGTACAAGTGGAGGTTGTCACTTTCTTGGTCATAATCTAACTTCTTGGTCAAGCAAGAGGCAAAGTTCAATTTCTCTATCTACTGCAGAAGCTGAATACATGTCAGCTGCAAGCTACTGTTCACAGACGTTATGGATTAAGTATCAATTAGAAGATTATTCTATCCAAGAAGATCAATCAAATTCCAATCTTCTGTGGCAACATAAATGCTATTAATCTCTCAAAGAATTCAATACAACACTCGAGGGCAAAGCATATTGAAGTTAGACATCATTTTATAAGAGACTATGTACAGAGAGGGATCATCAATCTACAATTTGTTGAGACAAATCAACAATGAGTAGATATCTTCACCAAACCCTTAAGTGAAGATAGATTCTAGGAAATCAGACAAAACTTGAATATGGTAATGTTAAATGATCATTCATCTGACACGTCATAACCTAGACGATTTGTATAGAAGAAGATGAAAAATCGTAAGTTTTCAAGTAAATAGTAACAGTAAGTTGGGAATGATAACTTTTCAAGAGTATGTATAAGAAGGAAATCTTCTTAAGATTCTAAAATACCTTATACTCTAGAATTTTCTTGAAAAACTTTGAAACTGACTTGTTTTAGTGCTCTCAACAAAGACGACTCAATACTCTGTTCTAAACTTCAAGTTCTTCTCATTTCATATTCTTATCTTTAGATACTAACCTCGCTACATTAAGCAAAATACATTTGTGTGTTTAGTGTTTATTGTTACAGATCAAAAATGGAGAAATCTCTTATCTATGGGAGACTTATTGATTTCACTTCCTTGAAGTAAAATCAGATGGACATCGAACCAGAAATTGAAGCAGTTGGCTGGAAAAATTTCTTCATCATTCGTGAGACGGTCTATTTGAATGAAATATAAGAAAAAATCAAGTGAGTAAATGACAGAAGTACGTCTCGAAATATAAAAATGGGGTATTCCCTCAATTTCAATGGGTTGTCGGTTATTGTTACACAAGATTCTATCGAGAAGGCTATTGGGTGTCCAAGCATTGGAGCAAAACTATTTAACAATACAAAATGGATCGCTCAAGGTCGTGTTGACAAAGCTCACATCGATCGACAACTATATGGATGTAGTAATCTAAGAGTTAAGAAGGCTTCCACCCTTATTCCGAAGACTAGGGTTCTTCATTCACTTCTTATCCATTGTATTCTACCAAGAGCAAGCTTAAAGGACTCAGTGACAATGAATGATGAACATTGTTTATTTCATCTACTTACTCACCAACCCAGTAATCTTCCATTGATGAACATTGTTTGTTTCATCTACTTACTCGCCAATCCATTAATCTTCCATTCTTGATTTTGAAGAACACGATAAAGTCTAAGGGAGATTATTATGGCTCTTTACCTTACGGTATGTTGTTGACAAGATTCTTTAGAGAATTTGGAATCCTACTTGATAGAGGAAACAGAGTCAAGATGAATATTAAGTGTTATTAATTCTGCTACTATTCACAAAATGGGAATCAAGATTGAAGCTAAAGCGGATATAGGTTCCACACCAAAAGCAAAGTCTGAGGGGGAGCTTGTAGTAAGATGAAGCAGAAGTGAACATGGTTCATCTAATGTACAAGCAAAACCTCGATCGATAGGAAGAATATCAGCAGAAGAAAAGGCTGAACAAGTAAAGACGATTCTACAAAGGGAGGAAAGTAAGGTTCAATAATCAACTCATTAAGTGTCTTTGAAGAGGAAGGCTGAGACACTCCAATCAAAAAAGCCCAAATAGTCAAGAAGGTCACCAAGATTATTGACCTTACGACAACAACAATAGAAGAAGTAGAAAGTTCTGATTCTTGGTGGAGATTCTGATAAGCAAGAGCAACGACAGCAGCCTACCAAATCAATTGTCTCTATCCCGCAAATTCAATCAGCAAGATCATCTAGAGAGACAGAGATAAAAAGGAAGTTAGTATTTGAGAAGAAGAAGCCTCCATAACAACTCTCTTCCAAACTAGTAGTAGAACAAAAGAAGATAAAGTTTACTCAGAAAAAAGGTTTCTTCATCTGAAGTTCCACAGAAGGCATAGACAGTTGAACACCAGTGAGTACTTTACAACCTTCCTCAACTAATCAAGAAAAAGGTTTTGAAAATGAAGGTTATAGAATAATTAGTACCTGATCGAAACAGAAGTTCAATTATTATCATAGAACCTCTAATTAGATATTCAAGGTATAAGTTGAGCCTATACCAATAAACGATCAGACAATACATCTTCTCAATCATGAAGAACAAAGACTATGTGGTATTCTGCGAGATGAAAAGTCAGAACTATATCTAATGAAGATTTCAAAATATCGTTATACAATCTATCCGATTACAAGTAGAACAACAATAAAGATTGTACCAGATGTACAACCAAGATGTTCAAGCCCCGTAATAAATGAAGAAAAAGGGAAGAAGAAGATGCTTCCTGAAAGGCATGAAGATGATCTCACTACAGAAAAGATTCAAATGGCTGTGAAGAACATAGACAGTGCATGTTATGCAGCTCAACCTGTAGGTGTCTATGTATCACATCACATATCAAGGGCATCAGGGAGTCAGTTTGGAGTTTCTACCAAAAATGAAAGTTTCAAGGTAGTTGGTACTATGACAGAAGGAAGGTACAGGAGTATCACAATAGAAGGTATCAATTTTAATTTAGAAACCTTTGTGCATTTAATCATGCATTTCAGACCCTTAGGTTTCATACCTTCAGCCAAAAATGTACACCTTCTCGGGCAATTAATTCTCAAACTACTCAGACTTGATGATCTTGATCTCCTAGAAGGAAAACAAACATTCAAACTACCCCAATCAAAATCATAGAGTTAGACATTTCACCTAGACAACCATCTGTTGTTGAACACCTTCATCCACGCAGTGAAATACAACAAGATCCTATTATTAATTCAGAGTTCTTGAAGCATTTCATCAATTGGAATGAAGTTGTTCACAAGCAAAAGGAAGTTCAGGACGCCTTAGCAAAAAATATTGAGGAAATTCATACTAAGGTTGATGAACTGGGTGATTCAGTGGGTGATCTTCATGAGGAAATGGCACTTCTACGTGTTTCTATTGAACAAGACCTCAAGATGATCCGCACTGATATTCAACACATGTATTCTGAAATTTTGAAGCTTCTAGAATGAATTATCTTTTTGATTAATAACAAATAGGGGAGAGAAGGAGAAGAAAAGAAGAGAAAATAAAAAGAGAAAAGTGGAAAATATTAGAAAGCATTGTATATCTTATGCATATCTTGTGTCTTGCTTTGAGTGTTATTCGTCTGTACATTATTTGTTTATTTGTCTGATTATCATTTTATCTTCTAATATTATGATTATTTGTTATCATAAAAAAGGGGAGATTGTTAAGTCAAGAAGACTTCACTTCACTATTAATTTTGATGACAATCAAATAATAATAATCATATAAGTATGTGAACTATTTTGATGAGTTTGTTAAATGCGCAGAAAAATGTAAGTGACGCAAATCGTCAACTTAAGACGATATATAGTCAACCCTAGAAGATACATGGTCAAGCACAGATGATACTTCAAACTCAAGACAATCAACATAAGAAGATACAGAAGGTCAACGTAAGAAGATACAGAAGGTCAACATAAGAAGATACAGAAGGTCAACATAAGAAGATACAGAAGGTCAACTCAAGACGATACTTAAAAGTTGATTACGAAACCAGACGAAAGCGCGACACCAGATGAAAGCGCGACACTAGACGAAAGCACAACACCAGAAGAAGCATAGTACCAAATGATGCAAATGAACAAGATTTTAGAGCATCAGTCAGTCAGTTAGTTAGTTAGAGTTAGTTACAAGACTCAACTAATAATGGTTTCTAGAAGATTCAAGAAGCAGTTTTCTCAAGAAGACAGTTTAAGACTTAGGCTATAAATAGTAGTTATAGTCGAAAACAAAAATAGTTGTTACGATACAATATTTAGAGAAACTCTATATTCAAGTGCGAAAGAAAGAGAGCAAACACATCTGTAGCGTGAAGCTCAAACAATATCTTTCTGAGAGAAAGAAAGGCTAGAGCCTGGAGAGGCTAAGAAAGTAGATAAAGAATACTTTGTGAGAGAGACTCGAAGAGGCTCTGCAAGTGTAGAAAGAATACTTGCAATGTTGAAGAGTATAGTGAAATCTCAGACAAACTTAGAGGACTGGACGTAGCCCAAGGTTAAGGGTAAACCAGTATAAAATTGTGGCATCTATTCTCTAACCCTTATCTTTTAATTTTCTTGTTGTTAGTAGAGTAGATAATAATTTTCGTGATTGCATTACTCATCGACTTAAAAGAATTGTTTTATGATCATCTGAATTTGCAAAGAAATTCAAGAAATTTTTTAAAGATTAATATCTTTGAAGATTTTACACAATTTAAACCCCCTTCTTATGTATTTTATATATTATACGTGATTTCTATATTAACAAGTGATTTACTTCAATATGGTCTCCACTTCTTTATAGTAAACACCACTGTTAGGGATTATTTCTAGTAGGTTAAAAGGGCAAGCTATCTTGGAGCCAAAGCCTTGCTTATATAAGCAATCGAATGACCATCTTACTGTAGCACCATGCCAATCACTTCATTGCACACATCAGTTTCCATAGTAAAAGGCTTCTTAAAGTCAGGTAGGGTTAAGATAGGAGTAGCAGCCATTACCTCTTCAGTGCTTCAAAAATCACGTCTACTTCCTCCGTCCATGTGAATGCGTCCTTCTTCGATAGATTGGTTAAGGGAAGAGCTATGATGTTGTAGTGTCGAATAAATCAATGATAGTATCCTATTAAGCCTAAAAGCTATTGAAATTGTTTGATGTTTGTTGGTTTTGGCCATTCTAACATCGCTATCACTTTGCTAAGATCGGTTGTAACTCCAACCTTGCTAATCATGTGCCTAAGATATTTGATTTGATGCTAGGTACTGTGAAGCTACACTTGTTAGCTTTAACAAACAAAGCATGAGATTTCAAAACATCAAGTTCCTGTCGTAAGTGTTGCTGGTGGGTTAAACAATCCTCACTATAAGCTAGGATGTCATTGAAGAAATCTAAGACAAACTTTCGTAAGTAGCTTTGGAAGATCGAGTTCAATAGAGCCTAGAATGTTAAGGGCCATTGGTGAGACCAAAAGGCATCACCATGAATTTGAAATGACCATGGTATGTTTGAAATGTCATTTTCTCCACATCTTCTTCTAACATCCTAATCTGGTGATAACCCGTTCTCAAGTCTAGCTTTGAAAAGATTATAGTACCCTTCAATTCATCCAACAACTCCTCTATAAATGGAATGGGGAACTTATCCTTAACAGTGGCTTAGTTTAACTGTTTGTAATCAACACATAGACGCTATATCCCATCTTTTTTCTTCACTAGAATGATGGGAGATGAGTATGGGCTCTGACTAGGCCGTATAACTCCTGAAGCTAGCATCTATTAAATAAGCATCTCTATGGCATCCTCCTATAGGGTTGTGTAATGATAGGGTCGCACATTAATGGGTTGTGTCTTTAGAGTTAAGGCAATCTTATGATCTAACTCACGGTGTGGAGGTAAAGACTTGGGGTCTTGGAACAATTCTTGATACCGATTTAACAAGGCAAATAAGTCCTTTTTCAATTCTTCTAACGTGTTGCACAAGGCAGGTTGCAACTCAACCCTATTGACCTATATAAGGAAATCCTTATCCTCGTCCCACTCAAAACCCCTGGCCACCATGGTTGATTCTTCCTTAAAGTTGTAGCCATCACATCAGTTTATAGGGTTCCTTTTAATTTCACTTTCTTTCCTTTATAAGTGAACTGCATTACCCTTTTTTCAAATTCCTAACTTGTTTACCCTAGTCTCTGAAGCCACTATACTCCTAGACTTTTGCACCCTCCTAGAGGCATCATCATTACATCGTCAACAAATTCACAGCCTCCCAACTCCCATTTAAGCCCCTTACAAAGACCCTTAATTGGAACTAGATAACCATTGGCTACTGTAACGTCTAATGGTTTTAGATCCTCAACTTCCCAGCCTAACTTCTTAATCATCTTGTTGCTAAAAAATATATGAGTGCTGCCTAAATCGACCAACACATTCACATCATAATTCCCAACTCTTCCCTTAATTTTCATAGTTTTGCAGTTAGGGATCCTAAAAATTGTAGTTAATCAAATGGATCATAACTCTTGTCCTTTTTTAATATCTTAGCCCTCATAATCCTCTCCATCATCCACTTTAACAAAATCCTCTTCTAGCATAACTTCAATGGCATGAACATAGACTGGTCTTCTACATCAATGCTCCGACGAGTATCGCTTTGAACAATAATAACATTCACCATGTTCACATTTAGCTCTCAATTCCCATTCTGACAATAGTTAGATTCCAAGGGCCTAGCTGTTGTTCCCCAGACGAAGAGTTAGGCATAAGAGTTCTACTGCTTCTCAGTGTGGTAAAGGTCTGACCGTCAGTACCGAATTCCTCAGTGGCGGGGGAGGTGGTCAACTAATGATGCCTCTACTAGAATCACATTCTCTCTGAAATGCTTCCAATGCCACTTCTTGCAACCTGGAAAAGTATTGAACCTCATGAAGAGTTTGCTATCTTAAGGGCCTCACCGTCGCTTATAGTGAAGTGAATCACACGTTAATACAGTAAACAATAACGATATATAGATGTACAAGAAGAGGGGGTTGAATTGTGCTAAACTTTTTCGTTAACCCCTTTTTGAAAACTTCTTTCTGTTAACAACTAGTTTGTTTTAA
>JAOTAX010022718.1:0-11974 GCA_025629825.1 Erythroxylum guanchezii
ACCAGTTTCCGAATTTCATGCTTGCAAATTTACTTTCTCATTTCTCAAACTTTTACAAATCATGCACAATTCTAAACTTGAATGCATCACATAAGAGAAATATCACGCTTGGTGTTGGACCCCACACCCCACACCCCACCCAAAGCCTGAACATGTTTCACTCTTTTGACCATAATTTTGTCGTCCGACCTCCAAATGACCTGATTTTTGAAGTATTGGATTCGTAGCACATTCCTCTATCTTTCCATAAAAATTTATAGCTTTTGGTGTTAATTTCGAAAAGATTGATTGAATAAAAAATAAGGGTATCGATTGGAAGAGTATAAATTGGATATTTCACTAAACATGCTTCAGTATTTTGATCATATCTTGATCTGTAGAGTTCCAAATGAGGCGATTCTTGTTTCTAAATAAACTAGATACATAGAGCTACAACGCTTCTGGAGAGATTGAATTTTAACTCAGTCTCTAAGACTATCAAATTCAGGATGGAAATTGAGTATAGTGTGCAGTTTCAATTTAATAATAGTCCTAAAATGTTTGGGCTATAACTTTCAAATGTCTAAACCAAATTGAATGTCTTTGGTGACATTAGAACCTTAAGACAATGGGGAAGAAATGTTCTAAAGACATCAAATTGAGATTCTGATTTGAGGTTTCCCAAATTATGCTATATAGTTATAAGAAATGAGTTTGATTATGGTGACTTATTTATATGGGCACGCCATTGAACAAATTGTGAGGTAATTTTAGGATGTTATGAGAATGAAGATGAACTGTTGATGGCTTATGAGGGTTCATTGAAATAACCTTACAAGGTAATATGCACGCTTAAGTTTGGGCTTCGAAAATGGGGTCCAACACCGACCTTTAAGCCATGACTTCTCTTTCCAATTCGCAAGTCTACACTGCTTGTAGCATCTCTCAGTAGCTAGAGTCGTCTCTCGCTCCTAAAAAGTGAACGTGAAATTTTGGTGAGTTTTATGAGCTCAATGAGGTAACCATCATCAATGGTTCACTCAAATCATGCATCACATCATTACATATAACATATATTTCACAACTTTGCATAATTGATCACATATCACATTCTCACTCAAGAGTAAACAATTTTGCATTTCAATCAGTCAAACATACTTATTAAAATGCATATGAAATGCACACGTGACTCCTTGTCAATTAATACGTTATTATGACTGAGTGCCTAACTGTCCCATATCTATTGCAGATATCGGGCTCATTCATACTATCCCTTATCCATTGGGGATACAGGGCTCATTTTACATATGAACCTTTGGAGCTTTAATCTCGTTTTTGGTGGCTACTTAAGTCACAACTCTCATTATCTGATCATGCACTCATGTATGGAAAGCATCCCTTATGATTAAATCATGTCATGAAACATTTAGTTCGTCACATTCACATACAAGTAACACTTCAATATCTTATTCATATATCACATTCATCGATACTTCATTGTCCGGAATCAACATAATCAATTCACATTCATTCAATAATTCAAACATAATATAAAGCAAACAATTAATTGAGTGAGACCGTCTAGGTTACTCAATGCGTGTTCATGATAATCCCGGGTATTTTTCCATTATCCTTGTCGTATAATCCATTCTCTCTCGAAACTCACCTAGGTATAATTTATACTTAGGTTTATACCTCAATAAAATTATTGAAATCATAATTCATAACTCATTGAATCACTTTCATATTTTTCTAAAAATGAATTTCGGGTCTACTGTTCTTATACTAAAATAGTACAATATACTCAATTTCCATCAACAAATTGAAAGTCTTAGAGACTGTATAAAAATTTGACCTCTTCATGTAATTTGTAGCTCTGTTTCTCTAGTTTACTCTAAATGAAAAATCATCTCATTTAGATGACTAAAGATCAAGATATAACTAAAATACCTAAGCATGTTCAGTAAAATCATACCAGTTCATACTATTCCAACAGATTCCATCACTTTCCTTCAATCAAACTTTTTCAAATAAATTCATAATGCTACCAATTTTTATGGAGAGGTAGAAAAATATGTTAAGAATCTATCAGTTCAAGAATCGCTTCATTTGGGGGTCGTATGGTGAAGTTATGGCCAAAAGAATCAAACATGATTATGTCCTCAATCATATTGTACCTATTTTAGGACAGTTCGCATAACTTTCCCTAGAGATATCTAATTGAGGTCAGTTTTTCTAGTTTGTAATGCTACTACCTAATTAAATCCAGAGATCGTATCCTATGTTATTCGGTGGTTAGGTTTAATTAATGATCGTATCTTGATTAAATGTTACCTAAGGGAAAACTCGGGTTAATTATTAACCCATGAATAATAGTTGCTAAGAGAGGCTTGAGAACAACAAATTAATGAAATATGCTTAATTAGGACGTAGGCCGAGGTTGAACCAAAGAACCCGGTCCCTACCGAATTCCCCACTTTTATAATTTTTTGCATGTTTTCTTTAATTTGTTTTTATTAGTTAGTTTCATTTCATTTTCTTCTTTATAAAATCTAAACACCACCCCCTCCTTGAGTCAAATCTAAACACCAGTTAATTTCATTTCATAAACTTTACGTACACTCTCTGTGAGATCGACCTAGATTTATCACTGCTATAGTAGTAGGTCTAGTTATTTTATTTTGACTAGCGTAATGACGTGCGGTCAATACACTTATACTAGCAATGCATCATTCATATTAAACTCATATTCATACAATATATAAAGGCATAAGTAATCAATTCTTTTGTAAAGAGTTTATTCAAAGAACACTCACAACTTGCTAGTCTCCATAAATAGAAACTATTTGCATAAAATTCATTTCAAGAACACTTACAACTTGCTAGTCTCTATAAATAGAAACAGTCAATTGATTAACACTCATAACTTGTTAGTCTCCATATATAGAAACTATTTTCATAAAATCAATTTAAGGAACAGACACAATTTTACAAACTTATCGCCAAGCACACCCACCCGTTAGGTGCCTCTCCTTTACCTACAAAAAATGCATTTCACTTAGGCACTTATTTGGAAATAAGGCATTAAAAATATAGTTAGGATTTAATCGCGTAACACGTAACTAATTGTATTTCTACTTACTTTTGTAAGCTAACCTAGTGGTCTCCGTTTCCAAATATAACTTCAAAAGTCACTTAATTACCATATTTTTCCCCTTCTAATTTACTAATTTCTTCAAAACACAATCTCACCCAATTTGATTCATCATATTACAATCATGTATGGTGGGTCATGGTTATGACGCATGTCCAGAATCCATACCTCCACTTGTTCCTTAATTTTAACATATCAAACATTCAAATTAGGTTTTAAAATCACTAGCAAATTTTCCTTTATGTCTCTAGTTTCCATCGCATCAAAAATCATGTCATTTCAACTTCTAAGTCATGAAACATGTGTACCAAATATCACAAGCTACGTTAATATAGGGACAATATCAGGTTACCATAATGAATTTCAATTTTCAATATCATTAAGCTATAATTAGGTCTAGGTCTCTTCTAGATATTTTTAGTACTATGTCATGGGTTTCAGCTCCAATTTGAATAACCCAATTTGGAGGAATGTAAACCAAGTTATGGTCAAAATAAGAGGACTGGTTCTAGTAAACCGAGAACCAAATACAAAATTTCACAAAACATAACTCTTTCTCTTGTCATATTCAACCCTTAAATGCTTGTAAAATTATTATCTACTCTATGGCAAGTCAAAAATTATCATTTATCTTAGATGAATCTATCCCACTCAAAAGCCTCAAAACTAGAAATTTATGTAAGGCCCTAAATTGTGCCCTAGTTGGAATGTTATATGATTGAGAATTGCATATGACTTGAATTTTTGTTTAATGGATCATACTTAGTAATTTGGAGTTATTGATACCATTAGAGAATTGAGGTATTAAAATGTACATTTGGACTAGGAAAATTGTCAAGTGGCAAGATAAGTTGGTACATGAAAATTGGAATGACTAAGCCTATGAGTTAGTGACATTTGGCATAGTTTATGCATTGATATTTAGCAACATTGAAATCTTTGTAAGTTACTATATCAAGAAGTAAGTTTTGCTATTTTCTATGTTATTGTTGTGTTGGTACTGAAATTTGCACCTTGGTTTAAAAGCAATGTTTGGTTGCTTAGAAGACTAGCTGGCTTGACTCTTTAGAATTGTTTTTTGAAGTTAAGAAGGTAAGGAAATTCTAATCTTGATAGCATGTATTATTACAAGTTTTATGATAACTGAATTGGCTTGAAATATGTGTTAAGATGATGATAAAGGAATGCTGGAAAAAATGATCTTTGTATAACAACTTATGGTTTGGTTTTGATGAGTGGAAGATATTAATTTGTAAGTTCCTTAACGAATGAATTTTGAATTGGTTTGGATATGAATTTGATGAGGTATTGAAGCATGAATAAGGTAGAATTGAAGTGAAATTGATGGTCTTTGGTGAAGGCGTATCAAATGGAAGTGAAAAGGTCATGTTTTGGAAACAAATTGGAGATTGTGGGTGAGTTAACCTTCGGTTCACTCATCCTATGATCGTGGGATTTATAAGGCTTATTCCTATAGTTGTGGGAAGTACTTAGGAAGGAGAAGAGATTGGATTTGGGCAATTTTTGGACCATATAAGGTTAAGGTACTTTATAATGGTTTAATTGGACTTAATTAAGGTGTAAAATGAAACTAGTTTGATGTGGAATAAGTTCACTAAAGGTTGAATAAAATTTGGATTTTTAATTAAAGTAATAACTTAAAGAAGGTATTATTAGATAACAAAGTATCTAATTTTGGAACTTATAAGTTATTAAAGGAATGAAGGATACTTATGAACACAAATGTGTTTTAAATGATAAAAGTGATGTGTTAGTTATGTATGATTGAGAATTAGGAACTTATGTAAGTACATGTAAAATGTAATTACTTAATATATTCATTAGTGCATTATTACAAATTCTTATGCTTATAAGGCATATAAGTTTGTTCAAGTGAGAATGAATGGGTTCAATTTGAGCATAAGAAAATGAATTCATACTTATGCATTATTTCACTGTTATGTGATTCTGATATTGTGATAATTCTGGACCATCAATTATCCGAGGAGTTTGATAATTGGGATTGTATTAGTTCTTTCTAATTGTGCGAATATACATAATGTGTGATGACTCACTACATTTATTGATGCTTTAATGCATATGTTTGTATTTATAAGGCATTGTTGGATCAGAAAATTAAAACATGCAATGATTTGGAAGAAACGGTAGATTTCAAAACCTTTTAGAAATCAAAATTGCAGCAGAAGCAATATATTTAAATCAACATGCATAGCCACACATGTTACAGTATAAGGATAAGCATTTTCATACTAACAAGATAGAATTTTTTACCGACTCCTTTGCTACAACTTTAACTCCTCGTTGTGCTATCCTATCCTCAGCAATGTATCCTCTCCTAGGAGATGTATCCTCTTCTCATTATTGTTTTCTCTTCTCGATATTGTATCCTTGACTAATCCGATCTACCACTTGTTTTTCTTGGACAACTTGGTCAACAAGATCCTTTGGCGCGAAAGGAGAAGAAAACTTTGGAGGAGATTTTTCTTAGAAGAAAGAAGCCAAAAAATAAGACTCTTAAGCAATTTTCAGCTCACACATGCAAGAAAAGAGACAGTTATAAAAAATGCAAGAACACCTTCTTACACCTTGTCAATTTCAGTTATCCATGAAAAGAAAGAAGAGAGAAGCATCTAATGCATCACTTCATCCTTTAATCAAACATAAAGAAGCCATTAAATGAGATTTTTCTCATTTGTTTTAAGATGGTTATATGAAAAGATCAATAACCTAAAATGATATGTCAATTTCTGTTTTAGTGATGAAAGAAGAAAGACCATCCACCTTTACACCTCTTTCATCTTTAATCAAATGAATGCTAAAAGGTTACATTAAGTGCCATCATTAAAGGACAACCATTAAACCATTAAATGGTAAGATCATTACTTTATTTAATGATGATAAAGCATGATAAATAACATCTTTATTTAGCAATTCAATGTTAAATGCGCAGCTGCATATTTAGCCCTAATAAAACTGAAATTGCACCTTCCATTTCTTTAAGAATTTTGTTTTAATTTAATTAATCTAATTAATCAAATTAAATCAAAGTCTAGCACATTTCTAAATGTTTATTTGGGCTTCTAATTAACCGTTAATTAGTGTAAGCCCAACATTCAATCATGAACTTTAAAAACTCCATTTATATTTCTTACTTTGATTGATAACCTTCCTTGAAGCCAAGTGGGGAATCTTATTGGACTTAGATAATTCAGGCTCCAATAAGCGCAGAATTAATTTAATCTCATTAGAATTAATTCTACCTTATTAACTAAATTTCATTCCACTAAAGATAATTAGTTGAACTCTTGAATTACTAAATATTATGAGAGCACATATTTCAACTAAGATGTCCAATTGCAAATCCTATTATGAACCTTATTATAGTCATCCGTACAATAAAGGGTAAAATTATCGTTTAGCCCTTATATTGGTTTTTTCTTCTAAATCTCTCGTTTTACTCTATATGATGATAAACACACAAGATCTCATCTTGGTGTCAAGACTTGATAGGTAGCTAGCCATCAAACTACTGGAGCCAGTTTAATCACCAATCTCCATAAAACATCTAGAAGTGATGATATCACTATAAACTCTATATTTGAGTGAATGTTCCCTAATACATGTTTCAATTAATAATTCCAACATGCAGACACTAGATTGATACTCTGTAAAAATCCATTCCAATCATATCAAGAATTATAACGAAACACATATGAGTTCACCACTCATCAAAATTGTGGTCCATAATAAATAAATGCTAAAATGTATGTTTTAAGACTAAAGTAACGGCCTACTTTATTCTTGAAACATATTTGATTCCAGATTCATTTAATTGTGCCATTATCGATAGTCAACTACTATCATGATATGAAACTCATCATTCCCTTGAAGTAAACTCTTTTACTTGCACAGGGATAAATCCCAACACTATATTCTAAACCATAATCAAGTGACCAACTTGATTATTCAACTATGAATCAATTATTTTAGATTCTAATAATATACATGTTTCCGATACATCTCCATGTATATGTATATTACTTATAAAAGAATCTTGGTACCTTATGACTAGATATATAATGCTCATAAAAATAAAACCAAACTCTTTTGTTTTATTAATAATAAATATTTTCATTACAAAAGTAACTGGAAGAAACTTAAGTTATAAGTAAATACACTTACTTTCCAGGGCATTATATTTACATAACTCCAACAATCTCCCACTTGTCTTAAAGCAAGTTTGACTTATCCCTCGTTCCCATCCCTGCTATGTGACCCTCAAAACTCTTTGGAGACAGCATCTTCATAAATGGATCAGCAAGGTTTTGCTCCGTGGGAATCTTTACCACTTTCATCTCACCACGTTGTATTATCTCCCTTATGAGATGATACTTTCTCTCAATATGTTTGGCAGTTTTATGGTTTCGAGGTTCTTTAGAATTAGCCACTGCCTCACTATTATCACAATAAAGTGTAATGGCCTTTTTTTACCTCAAGAACCACCTCTAAATCATTTAGGAACTTTCAAAGCCAGACTACTTCTTTTACTGCTTCATAAGTAGCAACATACTCAACCTCCATAATTGAATCAGCAGTACAAGATTGCTTGACACTCCTCCAGACTATGGCTCCACCTCCTAAAATAAATATAGAACTAAAAGTTGACTTCCCTGAATCAACATTTGATTGGAGATTAGAATCCGTGTATCCCGTTGAAATAAGATTACTTCTGGAGTAAACAAGCATTAAGTTCTTCATCCTATGAAGATACTTAAGTATACACTTAACTTCAGTCTAATGCTCCATTCTTGGATTGGACTGAAATCTACTTACCAGTTCCACTGCGTAATAGATATCCGGTCTAGTATAAAGCAATGCATACATTAAACTTCCAACTGTCGAAGCATATGGAATGTTACACATCCGTTCAACCTCCTCTTGGTTTTTAGGTGCTTGTTCCTTTAAAAGTTTGATTCCATATCTAGTAGGTGTGAAACCCCTCTTGGAATCTTATATAGGGAACTTATTGAGCATATTCTCAATGTAGGTTAATTGAGACAAGGCTATCTGTTTGTTCTTTCGATTCCTTATAAGTTTGATCCTTAGAACATAGTTAGCCTCTCCCAAATCCTTCATTAAAAATCGTTCATTTAGCCATCCCTTAACTGTAGATAACATTCCCACATCATTCCCAATGAGTAGAATGTCATCAATATACAAGATTAGGAAAGTAACCTTGCCTTCTTGTATTCTTTTATAAACGCAAGGCTTATCTAGGTTTTGTATGAACCTATAGGTTTTGATATACTTATCAAACCTAATGTTCCAAGACCTAGATGCTTGATTAAGTCCATAAATGGACCTTTGTACTTTGCATACCTTATGCTCATTGCCTGGCTCAACAAAACCTTTTGGTTGGGCCATATAAATGATCTCCTCAAGATCTCTGTTAAGAAATGCAATCTTGACGTCCATTTTCCATATTTCATAATCAAAATAGGCTGTTATGGCCAAAAGAATTCTGATGGACTTAAGCATAGCAACTAAAGAAAAACTATCGCCATAGTCTATACCCTCTTCTTAAGTATAGCCCTTAGCTACCAATATAGCTTTAAAGGTCTCTACCTTTCCATCTAATCCTCTTTGCCTTTTATAGATCCATTTACACCCTATGTCTTTTATACCTAGTGCTAGATCTATAAGGATACAGACTTCGTTAGCATACATGGAATCTATTTCTGATTTCATCACCTTAAGCCATTTTTCTGCATCAACATCATTAATAGCCTATGTATATGTAATGGGGTTCGTTTCTTCTTAGTCTGAGATGGCAATCATGCCTTCTCCTGGATCTAGATACCTATCTGGTTGTCTCATAACCCTCCCACTACGTCTAAGCACAGTTTGATGTTCAGGTTGCTCTTTCGATTCAACTCTTGAATCCATTTCGACATCTTGTTCTGTCATATCCAAATCAACTTTTGGTTTGGATGAAATAGCTAACTCCTTTAGTACTATTTCACTTTTTCCTTTCTGATTTCTCATAAATTCTTCCTCTAAAAAGGTTGCATTTGTCGACACAAATGCCTTCTTATTATGCGGACTATGAAAATAGTACCCTCGAGTTCCTATAGGATATCCTACAAACAAACATACTTCTGAACTTGGTTCCATCTTTGTGGATTCAGGTTATAGAACATGGGCTGGGCAGCCCCAAGTCCTTAAGTGTTACAATGAAGGCACTCGGCCAGTCCACAACTCCCTAGGTGTTTTAGGAACCGATTTAGATGGAGCAAAGTTAAGAAGATATGTTGCCGTTTGTATGACATATCCCCAAAACGATTCTGGAAGGCCAACATAGGACATCATTGATCTTACCATTTCCAATAGAGTCCTATTTCTCCTCTCAGCTACACCATTCTATTTAGGTGTTCGAGGAGCTGACAAATTTGAAACAATTCCATTATCAATTAAATATTGTTGGAACTCTCCATATAAGTACTTACCACCTCAATCCATTCGAAGTTATTTTAATGGCTTGCCTAGCTACTTCTCAGCTTCAACTTTGAATTCCTTGAACTTTTCAAAGGATTCACTCTTTTTATGCATCAAATAAAAATAGCCATGTCTTAAGTAATCATTTATAAAGGTTATGAAGTATTCATAACCTCATCTAGCTTGTACGTTTATGGGCCCATTGGTACATTAGTATGTACCAGGTCCAATGTGGATTCAGATCTGTTTTCTTTAAAAGGAAGTGAGGCCTTAGTCATTTTTACTTCAATACAAGATTCACAGGTGGGTAATGGATCATTATCCAAGCCCGTAAGGATCCCATCCTTTACTAACCTATCAAGTCTTTTCTGATTGATATAACCCATTCTTAAGTGCGATAGGTATTTTGAATTAATGCTAGAGACATTGGATTGTCTTGGTTTTATCAATTCTATGGTGTTTAGTGAGCCTGTCATAGGTTCTATAAAGAACAACCCCTGTTTAATAATTGCATTATGAAAAAAATGCTTATTCTCATATATTGAAACAACATTTTCAAAATATAAGGAATAACCACATTTTATTAAAAAAAAAAACAGAAATCATGTTCCTTACAATCATTGGCATATAATAAACATCCTCCAAATATAACCTATAACCACTAGGAAAGTCCAAGATAACTACTCCCATTGATTCTGTTAAAACATAGGATCCATCTACTATCTTGACTTGAAACTAGCCTTTAGGTAGTCTTTTCCTTTGCTGGAAACCCTGCAAAGAATTGCAAACATGGTTAGTGGATCTTAAATCTAATATCCAAGAATCAGCCACATTTCTAGTTCCTAACAAACTTAGGAAACCCATACATTGTTTTCTTTTGAGGGACTCAAGGTAGACCACACAGTTTCTTTTCCAATGGCCCATTTCACCACAGCGGAAACACTTTCCCTTGGTGCCCACTTTGGCCTTCTTTTTCATGGGTTGGGCCTTGACCCCTGATTGAGCCTTCTTTTCCATTGGACCCTTCTTCTTTTGTTTGCCTTTACCCTTGAGCTTAGAATAAGATGCTACATTAGCTTCTAGCCCATGAGCCTTGATATTCAATATCTTCTCCATACTATGGAGGGTATTCATCAACTCACTCAAGGTGTAATCCTTGCTATTAAGCTCATAGTCCAACTTAAACTGCAGAAAAGAAGAGTTTAAGCTATTGATGATCATAATCATCTACGTGTCTGAGCATCTCAGCCTCAGTGACCGCAGAGATTACCTTAAGCATGTAATCCCGAACTAGTTAACCAAGTTTTTGTATGAGATTGTGAAAGTTTTTGATAGCTTTCACTCTTGTAGACCTGGTCCTCACACCAAACTTCTCATACAGGTGATGAACCATTGCACTAGCAGTTTTCATACAAACAATTTGTTTTTGCAATATGCTACTAACAGAAGCTAGAATATAACACTTAGTAGTCTTATCAGCATTCTGCCATTGCTCATGTTGTTAGACTAGCTCAGGAGTTGAATCTCCACCTGGAGGTGTAGGCTCATTTTCAGTTAATACCCATGAAATTCGTTCATATTGAAGAACAATGTCTAGGTTACATCTCCATTCATTAAAATTCTCCGCATTTTCCAATTTTTTATTTGTCAAGAGCAAAGTAAGTGGATTCATTTTTGTGTTGATTATGTCTGAAAATATAAATTATTAAAGAGTAAGCTAACTAATCAACAATATTGGAACTTTGTAGAAAATCATGATGCATGTATGCATGATGATAGATTTAACATAACTTAAAAAATTTAAAACTTTCTACGACGGTTATTTTTCTTATCTATAACAGACTAAGTGACGATGGGTCATCTTATCCATTAAAAGAAAAACTGGGACCCTCCCACTAAAAAAACCACCAAGCATCTTCATACCTAACTTTTTGAGAAGCATCATAATTTGGTCCATACTTTTACTAACAGAGCTACTGTGGGCAGGTTATTGATAAAATATGTTAAGTGTGTAAGCATTTGATTCATCTACTAAAGGTACCTGCAAACCATGCCTAGGTGGGAGGTCATATTTGCTACTAATGAGTGGACTTATCCTTAAGGAGATCCAAACTATGCAAGATCTAGGATTCATGCCCTCCGGTGGGGAGTAACACTTCACCACATGCAAATGGACCATCATATAGAGACCGTGGACTGTCATATGAGCATCCTCTCCCACTCAATCTTTTTGGGCTTTAGGTTTTAATAAATACCATCTTGTCTAGATGAAATTTATTATCCATCCTATATTGTTTCATTATATATCTCATACATAATGAATGC
>JAOTAX010022745.1:0-11971 GCA_025629825.1 Erythroxylum guanchezii
AGCTAGTGATCCTTCAGGGTTTTTAGCACGAGGCTTAGGTATCAGGATATAAGTTGGGTCTCGATAACGGGGTCCAATAATTAGAGGCCAATGTGGGAATTAAAGGAACGAGAAGGAGCCATATGCAATTTGCCTAAAGTCAACTCATGGACCAATAAGATTAAAGCATGTGTGTCCAATAGAATTGTAACACATGACCCAATAGAATTGTAACGCATGGTCCAATAGGATTGTAACGCATGGTCCAATAGGATTGTGACACATGGTCCAATAGGATTGTGACACATGGTCCAATAAGATTGTGACATATAGTCCAATGTGATTGAAACATGTGTCTAAGACTAGAAAATTCATAAAAAGGCATATGGAGAGGGGAGATGAATTTCACCTCCTTCATCCCATCATTTTCATTTGGTCATTCAGGCAAAATCAAAGAGTAAGGAATGGAAAAGCATTAGAAGAACTACTTTGCCAATTTTAAGGTTTGGGACTTCACTTAGTTAATTTCCATATTTGTGTATGACTGAATGGATATAAAGATTCATTTGGATGTGGAAATGTTTATGGTATGTTGCTTTGGTGTTATTTGGGTGTTATCTTGGATAGAATTGGTTGAATACGATAAGAGAGTATTGTGTAGTAGAATTGTTTGAGTCATAACTCAGCATACAAACCCCTAAAGTGTGTGATTTTAGTTGCATATGAAACCTAAGACATATAACTAAATATCTTTAGGAGGAACTTTGACTTAATTTTGGCGCTATGACCTTGGAAATTGGGATCAAGAAAGGTGGCCTGACGCTGCCCCTGTTTTGGAGCAGCTTGTGATATTTTGCTTATATCTCATGATTTAGAAGTCCAAATGGTCTGATTGTTGGTGCTATAGAAACTATAGACATAGAGGAAAAAATGTCTAGGAGACCTCGAAACCCAGTTCTGACTTTTTCTATACGCATATTAAGGAAAAAGTAGTGGTATGAATGGAGAAAGTGTCTGTCACAATCGTGGCACTGTTTTTGTTTCCATTTTTTTACTAAATCTTTTTGAATGTGTATGATACCTTTCAAACACTTCCAAATAAATTAAGTAGGACTTACCATGTGTGAATTGGGTAATCAAACGACAGAATTTAATATTGAACATAATGCGTTCCAAAGAAAACTTACTTGTACATAAATGATTGGTATGCATATTTATTGCTCTTATATGTATAGTATGATTATAAAAGTGTGATTTTGCAACCCTCCTAATGGTGGTAAGCCATGAATTGCATGTATGAATGAAAATAAAAATTTTATGACTTGAAATGTATATTATATGATTTGTCAATATATGAATTGTGAAATTTGCAAATGATTAAAGAAAATGTTATAGTGCCTGCTTTATTGTCTTGGTTGTGGATAGATAGACATTCCTATAGGTTTACAATGCAAATGCTATAGTTTGACACCACCAGTATCAACAGTTCGATACCTTCGGGTATCCATAGTTTGATACCTTCAGGTATCCACAGTTCGATATCTTCGAATATCCACGACACTCGTTATCCACACCCACAGAAAATGTGCAGACCTAACACAGAAGGTAAAGTAAAGAGATATAAATAAGAAATCCAGTATGACAATATAAATAATCGGTATATGAATGAGTATTTTCATTTGTATTGATAATTTGTATCATTGACTGTTGAAAATCAATGTTTGAGTTTTGAAGGCGTATTTACGGTATATGAAAAAAAATATTGAAGCATGTTTGCGTTATTTATTTGATTAAGTATGTCATCATTGCTTAGATTTGTGTGATATTCACGAATGTATGTGCTTGGTGGATGACTGCTGTGAGTGGTCATCCAAATTAAGTGTTTCCCTACTAAGCTTTCAAGCTTAGCACGAGTGTTAATCCGTGTAGGTTCAAGTCATATGAGTGAGATATAGGGAACATCTACAGGGACCAAGGCCAACAGATAGAAGAAAAAGTACTTTTGGAAGGCATTTTTATTTAAATATGATTGTATATGTAATGGTTAAAGGAAATTGTATGTTTTCTTTTGGATCACAATGTAAATGTAAAAATGTTTTACTACTGTTAAATGATAATGTTAAGCATTGGGGAGTTTTGTAATGTGTATATGTATAGCATTGAACTGAAATGCATGTCGTGAATGTATGTACAGGAAATTGGTTGCCTTATGTGTAGATGGTTGTAACTTCCGTATAGGGGGTGTTACACTTAAGGTCTCTAATTGAATTACTTAGGTTATATCTTATAGGATTGCATTACTGATTTATGATTTCATCTTTTAGATTTCATCCTAATCTAGAAGATTTATGTTATCTTATCTCTAGGGTTGCAATCAACTCCTAATTGCACTAGATCTATTCATATTAGGATTTCTCAATCTCTACATATGAAATTAGATTATGATATAATATTCTCGCGTTATTAGAATATAAATAAAACACGTATTTAGATCACAATATATCAAACAACCAATTGCATTAATAAAAAACATCAATTCATATCAAAATATTAACATAAGGTTCATCTAACATAAATACTAATTGGACGTTTAGTTACACATGATCGAATACAAAATCAAACATATATAAACAGAAATATGAATGGAAAACAATGAGTTCATAATTCTACATCTCCCTGATTGTCTTCTATCGAATGTTCTTATAATACAAAGGCTTAATCTTGTATTTCGATGATTTCTTTGTATTTTCCACTTCTCTCTACCAAAGTAACATTTAGAGAATGAGTTCTAGGTTTGGAATTGCTTCTTTCAAGACCAATCTCTATGTTCGTATAAATAAGGGAATGAACTTCTTGCAAGGAGTCTTTGGTCCCTGAATGCTTATTAGATAGAGTAGAGCACCAGCTCATTCCCTTCGCTCCACTCTTGCTAAGTCGGATTGGTTTGGAAGGCTAGTGGATTAATCCTAATTATTTATTTTATATTTTACTTTTAAAAAGGGTTCAATTTGTACCAAATATTTTCTTGCAGGCATGGTAGACATAAAGAAAAGAATCTAGAAGAAACTCTGGGCCAAAATGAAGTTTAGCCCAGAAGAAAATCCCAGAACAAAGAAGCAGCTTATAGAAAAGCAATAGCCTAAAATTTCAGCCCATGTCCTAGCCTATGTCTAAAACCTTGACAACAAAACAAGGAGAAGAAGTAGCCCAACAGATAAAAAGAAAAATAAAATGCAGAAAGGAGAAGAACAAAAGAGCAACAACCAAGAACGAAACCAAAATGCATAAAAGAAGGAATAGAACAAAAGTATAGAAGAAGAATCCAAAAAATGCAAAGTGACACAGCTAGAGAAGAGTATAATGCAATAGAGTCTAGAGGAGAACATGCCAGTACCAAAATGCAGTCTAGATGAAAAAGAGGGCAAAATGCACAATAGCAGACATATAATTCCAAAACACATAACAGAGAAAAAAAAGTGAAAACGTTAAAGTAGAGAAGAAGCATAGGAGAAAACGCAACATCAGCAGAGAAATCAACATAACCAGCATAGGGGGTGGAGAAGGAGACTCGCCAACCTAATTTTATCTCCTTCTGATCTCTTCAAAATGGAAGAGATAAGTAGAAACTCATCGAAATCCATGTAAAAGGGAAGAAGATAACTAGAGGTTCATCTAAATCTAGTAACGTGGGGCAGCTAGGGTGTGTTTCTGAGACTAAAAATGGTAGCTTAGGAGGAGAAAGACAAAGCAAGCAATCACGAAAGGTTGAGAGGTCATAGAGGTTCTTTCATCCTTTCAAGGCAGGTTAAAGCTAGGAATTATTAAAAGGAGCATTTGAGAGTGAAAAGAGAGAAAATATCTAATTGTTTTGAGCTGGTTTGTGACTGGTGGAGGAAGAAATTCTAGACCTTTAGGGTTGGTCCGAGGTCTGTGAAGGCAAAAAAATTGAATGAGTTTTTTGAAAACTCTACTCTCTTTGTTTCTAGTTTCTTATAATTAATTTATGATTAATTGTTGAATTCTAGTTTAGACATATTGTTTTAACTATGGTATATTATTTTTTATTTAATTCAATTCATTATCGAGTGGATTAACATTTATGCAATTGATTTATGTTCTTATTTGATTGGAGATGTACTTGATTATTTGAACGTGATAAGTTAAATTAGTGATTCATATGGAATTGTATGAGTTGGAATTTCGATATTTGTCATACAAATTTCGGTTATTGATTTTGTTCCCTTGTGCTTAACTTGTTTTTGATGCTTGAGATGAGTTGGTTCAATTCTAAAGAGTGAAAAGGGATAGGTAGGAACCAATTGGTTGGTTTTGTATATTTAATTTGTTAAATGTCTCATATCATCTTAGATATGTTGAAATTGCATGAATAAACTAAAATTTGAAACATGCTTGTTCATTTGTAAATATTAGGTTAGATTTATGTTTTATTTCTTTGATTTCTATACTCAATTTAAACAGCAATCCCCGCCCCCACTTTGTATATACGTATTAGTTTAGCTAAATTTATAGGTTCCATTATTACAATTATTCTGGTTTTCGAATTTTTCCTAATTTTAGCTCATAAATAAAGTTAAATTTATATGTGAGGATAATTGGATGAAAATGGACAACATGGACGAAATCTTTATATGTGCTTCATTATGTATGTTTAATCCTATCTCAACTAAAAAAATAACATAGCTTAATGTATTATCTTAAAAGGAACTATGTAATGGATATTTCATACGAATATGTTGATTAATATATATTGTGGCAAATCTAGAAATTTTCTTTTAATGGTTCATTCGTTTATCGAAATATGTTTTATTAGTTTAATTATGTAAAGATTTATGTCTTGATTGAACTAGATATGTAATTTGCCAATTGATCGCTTTAAAAATATTGCAAAATGAAATAAGGGTTGTCCACTTAAAATTTCATATTTGTATAATTTGATTTCATCATTAAAAAAATGATTTTCTAGCTTTTAAATATTGACTGTGTGATTCTAAAAATATGTTATGAGTTTATTTTCTTCAGTTTTGATGTTGTATTTCATTTTTGTGGGTTAAAGAGGATATTATGTGTTGATATTTTGTTTTGGAATTCTTTTTGTATAAGCAAAATTACTAGGATGTAATTGTCTCTTAAAAAAAACATTTTTAGAACATTTTTAATTAGATTTATTATAATCAATAAACTAAATTAGTAAATTAACTTTCTTTATGGGATTAACTAATAAACCAAATTAGTAAATTAACTTTCTTTATGGGATTGACTCTTATTTACTCTACTCTAAATTGATTAATAAATTCAAATTAAAATAAGTATTTAATTTATATATGCCTAATGACACGTATCAAATTTTAGTGCCTTTGTCACAGAAAGTTTTATTTGCCTAGTTTATTTATATTTGAATCATAACTGAAGTTCTTTTGTTTTCGAAACAAATAGGTAAGGAAGAAAAAATGTGATTTTTATGAAATTATGAGATCGAAAAGAAACTAAAGTACAAATCAAATTGGAAAAGGAAGACAAAATGATAAAAATGGTCGCAGCTACCTTGAAGCAACTTTCAGAGCCAAACTTAGAAGATCAACCTTTACACATTGTCTTTCCAATCTTGGAAAGACTCTTGAAGTTGAATTCAAGTTTTTTAAATTTATTGCCTAAATATGGACGTGTAGGTGAGGATCCTTATAGGCATTTAAAAGAATTTTTGGTTATTTTTTCTACTATGAGACTTGAAGGAATTGATGAAGAACAAGTGAAATTACATTTTTTTCCCATTTTCATTGCACGATTTTGCTAAAGATTGGTTATATTATTTACCTCATAGATCTATAAATACATGGGCGGAATTACATAGAGCTTTTCTTGAAAAATATTTTCCTGCTAGTAAAACAGGATCTATTAGGAAAGAAATATATGGAATTAGAGAAAACATGAATGAGTTACTATATGAATATTGGGAAAGATTTAAAAGACTATGTACTAGTTGCCCCAATCATCATATTAGTGACCAATTTTAATACCATATTTACATGAGGGACTTTTACCACATGACAGGAGTATGATAGACGTAGCTAGTGGTAGGGCATTAGTTGATAAAACTCTTACACAAGCTAGATAATTAATATATAACATGGCAGAAAATTCACAACAATTTGGAACCAAAAATGAGATTAATCAAGTTAGTAGAGTTAACGAAATAGATGTGCATTCCATTCAGGATCAACTAAGAGAAAATTCTCAACAAGTATCTCATTTAACTACTTTAGTGTCAAAACTTGTAGCTGGTAGTATTACCGAAGCTCATGCTTGTAGAATTTTTTACTCACACTACTAATGCAAGTCCTTCTTTGCAAGTTCAAGATGTGAATGTTATAGGTAGTTATGTAAGACAAACACAAGGAAAATATAACCCTTTTTCAAACACATATAATGAGTGTTGGAAAGATCATCCAAAATTTAGATATGGACGTAGGACAAATCCACCTACTTTTATTAGTATTCAAAACAATCAAAGGTCTTACTTTTATACAACCCACCTCAAAATCAACCCACTAGTCAATCCTTGGAAGAAATTATTGGGCCCTGTTCCCGAAGCCCAATAATCGAACCAGAGTCAAAATTCATGAGCGGGTTTCCTTGTGGGGTTATTTCGACTAACCCTCACTTGCCTTGAATCAATCTTTTCAAATTCAGAACCAAATGTCACCAATGTTTGTGGAGAGGTAGCAAAACGTGTTAGGAGTCCAACGCTTCAAGAATCGCTTCATTTGAAGGTCAGATGAAGAAGTTATGGCCAAAAGAATCCAACATGTTTATGTTCTTACTCACATTGTACATGTCTTGGCGCGATTACCATAACTTTTTCTACAGATGTTGGATTGATTTTGTTTTTGGATGGTTTGAAAGAGGACTTCGAGATCTACAACTTTCATGAAGAGCTCGAAGTGAGAATTGGCCTCTAAAAGAGTCAAAAATAAAACAGAAGATGATGACATAAACTGAGATGGTCAAACTAAGACGAAAAAAGTCAAACTAAGACAGAGATGACGTCATACTAAGACGAAGATTATGTCAGCAAAACTAAGACGAAGTTGGTCAAAACTAAGATGAAGATGATGTCATAGTAAGACGGAGATAACGTCAGCAAAACTAAGACGAAGTTGGCTAAAACTAAGACGAAGATGACGTCATACTAAGATGAAGATGACGTCAGCAAAACTAAGATGAAGTTGGCCAAAACTAAGATGAAGATGACGTTATACTAAGACGAAGATGACGTTAATAAAACTAAGACGAAGTTGGCTAAAACTAAGACGAAGTTGGCTAAAACTAAGACGAAGAGGACGTCATACTAAGACGAAGATGACGTCAGCAAAACTAAGATGAAGTTGGCCAAAACTAAGATGAAGATGACGTCAGCAAAACCAAGACGAAGTTGGCCAAAACTAAGACGAAGATGACGTCATACTAAGACAAAGATGACGTCAGCAAAACTAAGACGAAGTTGGCCAAAACTAAGACGAAGATGACGTCATCCAAGAAGAAGTTGACCAAACTAAGACTGAAGCAATCAAAAGGGCATAACTTTCTCGACAAATATCTGATTAAGGCCATTCTTGAACCGTTTTAAAGAAGACTTCTAGAACTACAACTTCCATGAAGACTTCAAAAATAAATTTTGACTCTATAAGGGCGAAAAGTTCCAATTAAGGTAACTGTCCCAAAAATTCACCCTATGCAGCAACACACACTTCAAATGATCATAACTTTCCACTACGATATCCAAAACTTATAAACTTTATATCGTTGGAAAGCTAGAAAGATCCTCTACAACTTCCAAATAGACAATTTCTATCAGTTCTATCTAGATCATTCCAGATTTTCCTTCGAAGTTAGAACACGAATTTTACCCCTATAAAAGACCTGAAGTATAAAATGCAACATAAAACCTAAAAAATCATAAACAAAAGTAATCCTAGTTCATAAACAAAACCAAACACAATTTGAGTTTAACTTTAATAACAATCAACACGCTCATCAGTAGCTTAATACAATAATACAAATACAGATGAATGCTCCATATTTGACGTGCCTATGAAGTTAGCCCAAAGTTACTAACTTAATCCAAAAGACACCTAGCTAGCTTGGAGTATCTAAATGCCTTGCAAGGGTTACTTATCGTCTTGATCTGCACCTGAGGAGGGAATAATGGGGGGTGAGCTACATAGCTCAGCGGCTAATATATATATATAGCCATCAGTAATTAGCACAATTTCAAGCATATGTATGTATATACATATATCCAGCACATGCATTACATTTATCTCAATTTACAAACAACTCATAACACATAACACTCAATATGCTTCATACTTAACAGTTAAATTATGCAATGCATAACAAACGTCTCGAGGGTTCCATGAATTAGAATAAGGAAACCGAAGTTTACCTCATGAACAGAATGAGTCCAATTTCGGGACTCATGCCACAAACGGGCAGCCGGGAGAAGGATCTTGTCAACGTGCACGTGACGAATAGAATGGTTCCACTCTCTCCCAAACAGAAGCACATAATCATGCTCAAAATCATTTTATCAAAATGATATGCTTCCATGTTTTTTTTCTTCTTTTCGTTTAACATAAAAGTCATAATTACAAACACACACATAGGCAAGAATATTTCCCAATCACACAATAACTATAAATATATTACCCACCTATTAAGCTTGCGGAAATCCAAGTCAAGGTTGCCTTTCCCTTTGCTCTTGGGTAGAGTCCCTTTGGTTTCCTAACACAACCAAGGTTCCAATCAAAACAACATTCCAATACAACTTATAAACTTTAGAAAATCATATAATCACAATAAATGTGAGTGAAACTCAAATCTAACCTACCCATGACCCATTTAGGTTAGGAAACCCAAAACCTAACTTAGAAACCCTAAAAATCAAATGGGTTCTTTAAATCATCTTCCTCCAATCTAAAACCCATTCTCTACACAAAATACTTTCTCTCTCTAGTTCTTTCTCTAACAAGGCAAGAAGAAGAAGATAGACTTACCTTGGCAAGATGATTTCTCGTCTTTTTCTTCTTTTCTCTTCTTCTTCTCTCTATTTTACGTTTTCTCTCCCTCTTTTTGGTTTGTCACGACATCTTCCACCCTTCTCTAATTTCAATCCCTTTTGTTACTCCTTTTCTTCCAATTATGCCCCTCCTTAACCTTGTTCTCCCAAGTTTGCCCTTATTTTGTCTTTTATGGCTCTACTAACTACTCAAGCTAACTTAATCTCTAACACTTCCTTCTAACTTCAATTTCTAATCCTTCCCTCAAAGTTCGAACTAATGACCTAATTCTAAAATAAAAAAAATATTACACTAACAAACAAACATAAATAACTATTTAAGAAATTTACAAGAAATTAGAAAAAATTCAAGATCCAACAGACATGGTGACACAATTTGCTAACCAGATTGGGCAAGTAAATACACAGGGGGTAGAATATCAAAAGAAGACAGATCGACATTTACAACACTTAGAGACCTAAATAGGACAAATTTACACCAGTCTAAATAATGTAGAAACCCAATTATCTAAGAAATTGCCTACTTAACCCATCCCAAGTACTAAAGAAAATGTTAATACAATATTTCTTAGGAGTGGGAAAGAATTGAGAGAACCTAAAGAAAGCAAAGAAAAAGTTACGAAATGGAAAAAAAAGTTAGAAGTTACACCTAAGTCTATAAAGGAAAACTAGATAGTGGAAAATAAAGGGACATCAAAAGTAGATACTACTGACAAATTATCAATTGACAAGTTTCAAAGTGTTCCTCCTTTTCCTTATAAGTTAGAAAAATCAAGAAAAGAGGTAGCCGAGTAAGAAATTCTTGAAACCTTCAGGAAAGTCGAAGTTAATATTCATATGAAAAGTTCTTGAAAGAGTTATACAATAATAAGAGGCATTTCAAGGAAAATCAAAAGGTAAGTATGGGAGAGAATGTGTCAGCAGTAATTCAAAAGAAAATTCCTACAAAATATAAGGACCCTGGTATGTTAACTATCCCTTGTATTATAGGAGATATTAGTTTTGAAAGGTGTATGCTAGATTTAGAGGTCTTTATAAATGTTATGTTTGTAGGATCATATACGCAGCGGAAAAAAATATGTTGTTGCAATCCTAAATTTATTTATTATGTTTAATAATCATACTCATAGTAAGAACTAGCAAATAACAAATACCTAGAATTTATGAGGATTAATTGATAGTAAACTTCGAAAATAGGAAGTCTCTATGCACTTCATACCAAGAAATACGTCCCGCTTTCAACACTTGATATGACTATGGTTAAATTTGAAGAACTATTTCTTCAAGAATAAAGAAAACAATTTTCTTTACCTTTCTCTTCTTAATATCAACGTACAAAAAAGAGAGTATATCTTACTCTCTTCACTTTTTTTAAATGTTTTAACATCTTTGTTTTAAAACTTGAAACAACAACACATATACTTCCTTTCGTTTTGGTTTTGGATTGTAAAACCAAAACAAAACCACCCAATGGACAAAACGCCTTTTACCATCTCATGCCTTTTGCCTTTTTTTTGAATTATTATTATTATTATTAAAAGGAAATAAAATAAAACTATTTTATTTTATTTATTTATTTTGTACAAGAGAATTTCCAATATTAATTATATTTTCTGTGTTAGCAAAAAATATAATAATATGCCATATAGATTATTTAATAAATTATATCATAATACATTAAATAATCATAAACAAGAAATATTGCACTCGTAAGTATGTGACCACATAGGTTCATCACTAAGCTGGTAGTAATTAATCAAATTAATTATTAATCTAACAACACTCTTCAACGACTGGATAGTGTTAAGTAACAACCTTATAAAGACGGAACCTGGTTAAGGATAATGTGTTATTATTTTTCATCATTACAACTCCGGATTATTCTAAGGTATGGTTTAACTATCAAACCCTATTAGATAACCAACTATGTTACATATCGATCATTAATGATTGGTGAATGACTTAGGAAACTCCTTTTCCTCACTCATTCAATCGCCCTGGCCAAGGTCGTTAAACAACCATTAAGATCAATGACAACATAGAGCTCAAACTCATTACCTAGAGTCAATAGATCCCATCTTGACTCACCACTAATCAGATAAGTAAATTATATCCAATGATCATTCAACTAGCATTTGTACATATTAGGTTTCTGACATCAAAACATAATAAGTGACCTATTGACTACTATGATGATCTCAGGTCAAAGGAAAAATATACATTTAAATCCTTAGAAGAATATCCCACTTGACAGTTCATAGGTAATATTAACCATTGAGAATTCTCAGTTTGGCCAGTTCAATGATCATATCTCCATATGCATCATCTATATATGTAACTTAGTAAATGAGATCTACTAATATCCATCAAATAGATATTATTACATATATATTGATCTAATCGAATCATTAAAGTCCTTATTTGATGATCCCAAGATCAAGAACACTTTTAGATTAAACCCTAAAGACTTGACTCTCATTATCATGATCTCCATTATGTTGGAATGTGTATAAATTTAATCAAGGACTTATCATATTAGAATAAAAACAATAAACATAATATGATAATATAATCATTTGCCATGTTATTAAACAAAGTTAATAATCACAAAACAACAAAATGTTCAATCTATTACATAACGATTGGGTCATGGGCATAATTCTAACAATCTCCCACTCAACCTAGACCCAATCAGTCATGAACTTCAATCCTATCTTTCACTTGTGCTTATCAAACTCCTTTGATCCAAGCAAGGGATCTGCAGCATTCTGCTTTCCTTCTACCTTTTGAATTTAAACGTGTTAGTAGTGTGCCCTAAGCCAATGGACATATGTGACTTTTGTACTGACATTATGACTTATTAATAATATATTATGAGGTATTCTTTCTATATAT
>JAOTAX010022782.1:0-11970 GCA_025629825.1 Erythroxylum guanchezii
GGGGCATAACTTTTAGAGTACTGAACCAAATTGAATGATTTTGGAGTCATTAGAAACTTAAGACAATGGGGAACATTATTATAGAAGAAAGTATTATCAAATTTCTTCATTTACGTGATCATAAATTGGAATTCCTATTGAATGGAACTTTTGGCTATTGTTAAAGGAAATCAAGGAAGGCAAGAGGAGCAAAGTATGAGGCACCTTTGAGCAAGTTTTTAAGTAAGGAAATCAAGGTGGGTACACGTTTATAATAGAGTAAATAAGCCACTCATTGTTTCTTTAAATCAAAGAAGTTTTCTGATTTTATTTGCATCATAAGTGTTGCATCATTGCTCATAAATGATTTGTGAAATCTGCTATATGTTTGTTATATGATTTGAGTGATGTTTTTCTAAAAGGAAAAGATCATGAAAGTGATATCTTTAAAAAGATGCATGTTTATGAAATCATGTTTTCAATAATGGTTTTCAAGATATACGTCAAGTATATGAAAAAGCAAGTTTACAAGAAATGCCATTTTGGGCAACAAGTCTACAAGATTTTGAAATGTATGTGTTATGTGGGTTTGTAGTAGTCTCTCAAGAACCGTCACCTGCACGTTGACCCAAGTATAGGCTTCTCCCCCTGCCCGCTAGTGGCATGGAGCTCCTTCAAGGACTCTCTTAAGAATTTACGGCTACACAGGACCATTATATGGGAATGTATAGTGCATCATGAATTTGGACTTACCCAAACCATTCTGATGTGCTTATGTGCTCATGATATGTTTGACATGATGGATGCATACATGATTTGTACTATTGTAAATTTTTGCCAAATTGAGAATCGTATGAAATAAGCATTTTATGATTTTTAAATGCGGCATTACTATGGTTATGAAAAGGTTCAATGAAAATGAGTTTTATAAAGGGTTTTTGCTTGTTTCTCGATTATAAACTTGTTACCCACGAGCTTCAAGCTCACCCCCCTTTTGACCCCATCTTCAGGTGAAGAAAATGAGGTCGAACGATTAAGAGTCAAGGAATCGCTCCAAATTTTGCGGGTTTTGTAGTTTAAGCTAGACTTTGTAAATGCAAGGCTTTAGCCACATTTTTAAGCATTATTGGTTTATGTGAAGTTGTATTTATCGGATTATGTTGTAATGTGGCTTGAAATGCCATTTAAGCTTTGTAAAACTCTATTATTTGATGTTAATGAATTATGAATTATGTATGGATGATGTTGAGTCAAAAATTTAGTATACTTGAAAAGGTTATCGAATTAAGGTGATAAATTTTGGAATATGAATTGTTGTTATATATATAAAAGAGACATGTTCTAGAAAAGAAATATAGGATATTTGTGAAGGGTGGGAATTGGTTGTAAGAAACGAATTGAATGTTTTAAGAAAGGAGATTAGAGAGTTTGATGAAATAATGTTGATAATTGAATGGTGATGAATTGAGGTTGCATTAGGGGGACTGATTTTGGGACTACATAAATTATAAGAAAGGTAAGAGTGATAGCAACCACTGGAAATTTTAGGTTAAGGAGTTAGGATTCTAGGGGTTTTGCCGCGGTGAAACCACAAGGATCGCCGCGGCGAAAGTTAACTTTCTCGCCGTGGTGAACTTTTCCCAAAAGGTTTCCACATAAGTGCTCATTCGTTCGCCGCGGTGAAACATGAAGTTTGCTGCGACGAACTTCTGGACCCAGGACCCAATATTTATGGTTTCATGACTTAAGAGTTAGACTCCAGAAACAAGGCCCATATGTTATGGTATCGAAGCATGAAGACGAATTGAGAATGGTTAAGGAGATTTCTTTAGAATACACCCACATTTCATGGTTCAAGGGTTGGGCTCCAGATACGGGGTCCAACATGCTATGTTTTTGTACATGTTGATGAGATGAATGATATGAAATGAATGGTTAGATTATCCTGAAATAATTATACGAAAAGTTTGTATGCATAACGAGCTTGTTGAAATATGATGAATACTGTGATTAGGTACTAAATTCTAAACGATATGATATATAGGATTTGATTCTGAATGATGTGAGATACTGATTGAACTATGTTATATACTTGTGATGTTTATGTTTTTTTGAGTGAGAACATCGATGATGGTTCACTCACTGAGTTCGCAACCTCATCAAAATTGTAACATTGATTTTCAAGTTCAAAGGAGACCTAGCTAGTCTAGTTGAAGTAACTTCTACATTTGGATATGGGTCAGTGTTGGGATCAGTTGTACCTGCATATGTCTTAGTTATGTTTTATCAAGGATTGTATCTTTAAACTGATGTATATTGTACATGTGAATTTTGGAAATGTAATCACATTTGAGACTATATATGTTTGTGAATAAAAATGGAACAAGATGAGTATTGGAATGTTTTATGTTATGTGTGATGGATTAAAAAGATTTAAAAAATGAATTGACTTAACTGTCTAACTATCTTAATATGCCATTTTTGTAGAGTATGTTCCCGAATATCCTTTGGTATGTCGGGTATATGCTCTATGGGAGTGGTATGTTACACTTAGTAAGTGACGTCAACTCTTAATCAATTATTATGTCTTAGAGATACCTAGTGATTAGAATTCTTAGCCCATACTTGGAACATATTCCTCCATTATTTTGAGTAGTTTTTTTCAGTTAAGTGTGTCTGACCAGCTTTTAATCAATTATTTAGGGTTTGAGATATTTAGTGATATGAACTCTAAAACTACACTTAAAGATGTCCCTCTATTATTTAGTACATTTTCATTTGGTACATTTATAATTTTGTTTGACTATTCGTAAAAAAGGTTTGGAGATATATTGTAATTACTTAAGGTTTGATTACTTAATGTATACAAAAGTTTAGATGTTAAACCTCAAGGTAAAATAAATCAAGAATGATAATATTATACCCCTAAAAAGAAAAAAAATAAAAATCGATTGATAAAAAATTTCAAATCATAACTACCCAATGATTTCAATAATAAACTTTTTGTAATTATCGACTATTATTATTATATATTTTATGTTTTGTGAAGTAGATTAGAGATTTGGATCAAAACATGCTTAAAATTTGACATTTAGAAAATAAGGAATAAAGATGCAAAATTTGGAAAAAAAAAATGAAAGCTTTCAGAAGAAAAGTTCCAGAAGAGGTCTGAGCATAATGCATGGTCACGCCTTAGTTAATATGATTGTTTTAATAAATAAACATGATTAAATGGATGAGGCCCTTCTAAAATTAGCAAGACCTAATTATTTCTACCTCGTTTTTATGCTTTTTAGGAGTCTTGTTTTAGTAGGATAATCCTAATGGAAACGGGATTAAGCCTTGGGATTTGACAGTGGACTTAAAAAGCCACTTACAGATGCTTTACACCTAATCATTCTAAATAATGCTTGCATCCTCTAATTTACTCTTGATTTTAGCTTTTATTCGTTATTTTTAGGAAGATTAAATGTTTTGGGATTGCTAATAAGAAAGAGTTACATGGGGCTTTCTAATATAAGGGGGCACAAGGCTGGTTATGAGATAGCAATAACTTTTATGCCTTATGCATGAGAAAGAAAAATAAAAGGATAGTGAAGTGGACCTCAACCGAGTTAATTATTGGCTCTTCCTTTCATCTCAATTCATTTTTAGTTTTTCTTCATTCTTGGGATAGGTTTTTATATTTCTTTTATATTGTATTTGAGAACCATATGTGGTTAAATTCTCTGTTTCTAGCCAAAGGTTAATTAAATTTGATTCTTCAAGAATTGTGAGATCTAATGTACTTTTTTTACTCTCTTGTTCTTTTTATATATCTTGTAAAATTACTAAAATTATTGTTTTGTTTGATTGATACAAAGTCCTATTGTTTAATTATCAAAATAATATATTCATAGTTAGGATTGTTCAATTCATAATTATTTTATTATTCTAATTCTTAGTGGTGAAATAATATAGTACAATATAAGAAATTATAATCATGTTATAGATATATATAATCTAGTCTAAATAAACTAAGCTTGTGTGTTTGTTGGCTGAAATTATATGTCTTTCTATATTTTAATACTATTAATATATTAGATTGTAAGAGCTTGTTTAAGGTTGTTTGTTTAAAAGAAAATTAATCAAAGAGCTTATTTTGGTGATAAGTAAGTAAGGAAAGATAGGATGTAAATTAGCTTGTTAATAACCATAACCAGTTTATTAAGGAATATAACGATTTATCCTTATGTCAATGATCAATTTAACGAACCAAAATTGAAATTATACTTTAGACTAGATGATGGTTGTCATTTGATTTTATTAAATTACATTATTGATTTTTCTATTTTTTAATCTATTTCAATTTCTATCTGAAAGTCCCAATTCCTTTTTTTTAATTTTTTAACTTGACAAAGGAGAAAAACTTTACAAGTCTTTGTGGATTCAATCCTACTCATTGCTAAATACAATTCATTAATGATTAGAGTATGATTATATTTGTTAGCTATCACACTTAACAAATTATGGTGCCATTGTTAAGGACTAATGTCAAAGTGAGTTTATTTATTTTATGCCTTAAATTTCTTCTATAGGTGAACTTTAATACGTTCCTAAGATTAAGAAAATAACTAGGAGATTAAGAAAGGAAACCAAATTATATGATAAACAAGCATCTTCCTATTTGACTCTCAAATTAAAACTAATACTTAAAATTGACATGATTCTTTAGTGATTATAAAGTTGAAGCAACCATTGCTAATTAAGAGAGAAGCTTGAGAGAATTGATACCACTATATTTGATTTAATAGGCTCTTTTTATTGAATGTCCAACTTGAATGTATGTTTTGAGCTTAAGTTTGGTCCGATTCATCTACCGCCTACCTTTCGTGGCCCTAAGAATGAAGATCCTCACAAGCATTTAAAGGAATTTCATGTGATATGCTAAAGTCTAAAATTTTAAGATGTGTCTGAGGAGCAAAGATAAATATAAATATGAGATGTTTTATATGTTTCTTCGATTTGTTACTATATGGATACATATTGTGAAATTGTTTTTTGAGAAATTCTTCCCCACCTCAAAGCTACCAGCATAAAAAGGGAAATATTTCGAAAGCTAAAATTCTAGTAATTATTGCAAGATACCCAACAAGAGATTTTTGAGCAACTCCTTATTCAATAGTTTTATGAAGGATTATTGCCAATTGAAAGAAGGATGATGGATGAAACTAATAGACGTGCCATAGTGAATGAAACTCCTTAAGTTACTAGAGATTTAATCTTTACCATTGCTACTAATTCTCAATAATTTAGCTTTAAATAAGACTCATATGTAAGAAGAGTAAATGAGGTAAATGTATCTAATCTTGAACAATAAATTTCAAAGTTAACCTCTCTTATCATTCAAAAAGTCATAGGAAAGATTTAACAAATCAACGCTTATAGGATTTACGTTACTTTTAACCACCTAACCAATTTGTGCCAACATTTTAAGATGATATTTAATAGAATTCCAATATGATTGGAGGATTTCTAGGTCCACTATAAAGGAAATATAATGCTTAATCGAACACTTATAACTCAAGATAGAGGAATGATGATTGTAGTTTATATCATATTTTAGTAGGTGTTTTAATGTGTTGATTAGATGAATTATGTATGGTTAGGATTAAATTGTGTAATGTGATTATATGTTTATGTTTTTTAGTATTATATGGTTTAGAGCATGTTATTGGACTTTAATTTTGTATGCTTGAGGTATTTTGATGTGTTTGTTAGTGTTTAAAATGAGTTGAAGAAGATCGAGTGAAGTTGGAGAAAATTTGGATGAAAAGCTAGTCCAAGATCGTGACAGAAGCTATGCTCATAGGAGACAATCATAATAGAATCTATGTTCAAGGGTCATGATAGTGAAAGAAGCTTATTTTTAAGGGTCAGGATTGTGATAGCCACGAGACAAACTCGAGAATCTACTTCAGTTTTCATTTTTGGAGGGTCATTTTGAACTTTTTGGCCTAGGTAAAACCTAGTTTTTTCCATAAAAGGCAAGGGAACTATAAAATGAAATAAGATCAACCTAATAAGCTAAGCCTCCATCTTAACAATTAAAGAAAGAAGCCAAGGAAGAAAGATCAGGAGAGAAGAGAAGAAGAAGAGGAGGAGGAGCTGCTACTGCCAGCAACTCCTTATCATTCCTCCCTAAGTTCATTTCTTATTCCTCTTGTTATTTACTTCATATGATGTATGATTTGGATATGAGGAAGATGAATACTTGTTCATGGATATTCTAAACTTCATTTGGGATTGATTCTTGAATTAATTGTGATTTGATTGCTTTTGATGTTAGAGTGTTTAGGTATTGTGATTGCTTATCATTTTTGCATACTTAGGTAACAAATCGAGGGAGTGAACTGACAGTAACATGATTAGGTTGGTTAATGAGAATTAACAACCTAATATATCACATAAACAACAAATCAATAATTATACAAAGAGAGATCTTGTGTGAGGACTCGATTGTTTATTAGAGTGCTTAAGAACTAAACAGAACGTGGGCTATTTTTTCAATTGAGAAATTGCAAAATCAAAAATTCGAATTAAATTAAAGATTATGATGTAGGGTTTAAAGATTAGGTCTCGAGAGAGAATAATCATCCTTTAAAAAATCTAGGTTCAGTACTAATTAACTCAAAAGTAATCAAGGTAGCAATTAAGGATATAATGAATCTCCTCTTCTTATAATTGGTTAATCTTGTCTTATGTGATTTCTTGATTATTAAGTGATTGTGCTCTATTTTGATTTCCTTGTGTTTAATCAATTCATAATCTAATGTTTAACTTGTTGTTTTAATTTTTATTTTCATTTTTATCACAATTATTATAACCTTAGATAACATTAGGATTCAACTAGTTCACTAATTCCTCAAGGGATCGACACATAAATTAACACGCTTTACAACCCATGCTCATGTGGATTATTGAGAGTTTTATAAGATTAAAACTTACTAAACAAGGTTTTAGAACCATTATTGAGAAATTAGTTTAAGATTTTTTAAATTCCTTTGTTTTAAGGAATTATTACCCTTTCTTATGATTGTGGTATCCAATCATAAGAAATTAAAAATATAAAAACAAAGAGAAGGAGTTTCGGACGCAAGGTAAAAGACACATCAATTTGGGCATCACAAGGCAACAATGAGGAATCCAAAAAGTTAAATGCTAAAAAGAGATAGAAAGAACGATAATGGGCAAAATACATTATGGGGAGCAAAGGGCCTTTATGGACTTTGTGAGGTCAGGGTATAATGCCTATCATTAAGGAATTATACAACCACCATTGCAATTGAAACACAATTTATTTAAAGAGATGGTGAACAATAGTTGTATTTCGACATCGAAACAAAGTAGATAGCAATCAACTGTCCCAGGTCCAGAAGGAATGATTGCGGTAGATTCAAGGCAACATTACAGGTTAAAAATGATAACCTCACCAGGGAATTGAATAATCTAGCAGTCATCTCTTTCTCTCCATTCAAAACAATTCAGCAAGGATGCGACCTATATGGATGAGAGAGTCATATTACAGTTGATTGCTTCCTAGTGGAAATCAATAATGTAGAGAAATTTAACTTCAATAAAGCACAATTTGGTCGGAGAAGTAATCATCCTTATTTGAACACGTACAATCTAGGGTGGTATAACGACCCAAATTTCTTTTAGTCTAACAAAGCAAGGACTCAAATGGGAAATCAAGACCTACTAGGATTTCATAAAGATGAGTTTAGCTCCTGTGATTTAAAATTGGAAAAAGATCATGGACAAGCTCATAAGCATAGATAAGGCCTAGAAGAGACTAGAAGGGAAGTTTGAGCAAGTAATAAAAGATCATGCCTCTTCTATTCACCCTAGAGGTTCAAATAGGTTAGCTTTCCAATGAATTCTGTAAGAGAACTGTGGAAAACTTTCTAAGCAATATGGAAGTAAATCCAAGAGAGCAATGTAAGGCTATCACACTTAAAAGTAGGAAAGTGTTAGAAGAACCAGTGGAAAGACAAGCTAAGACCCACCTTATAGAGGACCAAGAGAAAAAGAAAAAGGATGAAGAAAGGAATGAGGACCCCCCTCCCTATACTCCTCCTCCACCTTACCCTCCAAAAATACCATTCCAATAAAGACTTTAGAAGAACAAATTTGATGTACCATTCACAAAGTTCGTGGAAAAGATAAAGAAATGGCAATTTTACTTGTTTTTTGTGGAACTGTTAAAACACAGGCCCAAGTAGGCGAAGTTCCTTAAAGACATATTATCTGACAAGCGAACTTGGGAAGGAGACCAGACAGTATCCATAATGGAAATTTTTAGCTCCTTAATTACTAACCATAAGCACTTAAAGTTGAAAGATCCAAGGAGCTTTACAATACCTTATATAGTTAGTAATTTAGAGATTTCAAAATGTTTATGCGACTTAGGTGCAAGTATAAAATTTATGCTTTTGTCAATTTTTAGGAAATTGAGGCTAAAAGATGTGAAACCAACACCTATGCGTATTCAATTCGTGGAACAATCAATAAAGAAACCATTAGGCTTGGTGGAGGATGTGCCTATAAAAGTGGAAAAGTTTATAATTCACGTGGATTTTTTCGTGCTAGACTTTGAAGAGGATCAAAATTGTCCGCTAGTTCTTGGTATACCATTTTTGAACCCTGGAAAAACTTTGGTAAATGTCCATAAAGACAACCTCATCCTTTAAATTGGAGATGAGCAAGTGAAATTTAACATGAATAAGGTATTAAAGAATCCAAAGGAGGGTAACTCATTCGGGAGAATTGATGAAGTCGAATCTTTAAAGGAGAGAGAGGAAGAAGAACAGATTACAACAAAGATTAAGTTTGAAGAATATAAGGAAGTAACTGTTCAAAAAGCTAATCAAGAACAGAATGATGAATAGATGTTAGTGGAGATAAAGGTTGAAAAAGATACAAACGCCTCTGTCCATGAAGCGAAAGAAGAAAAGGAGACGAACATGATTGAGGAAGAAAGAGAACAATTAACCTTCTTAGAACTCAAACTGTTGAATTTGATACATGATTCAGGGAGTTTTGTTATTCCCTATTTTATTGAAATTTTTTACTTAAAAGGGCATTGTTGAGCTTAATTAGTTTTCTTGAAGGGTTAAGATCGTGACAGATGTGGGACAGATGTGGGGATCTGCTTCAATTTTCATTTTTGGAGAGTCATTTTGGACTTTTTTGCCAGGGTAAAACCTAGTTTTTACCCTAAAAGGCAAGAAAACTATAAACGAAATACGATGACCCTAATAAGCTACGCCTCCATCTTACCAATTAAAGAAAGAAACTAAGGAAGAAAGAAGAGGAGAAGAAGAAGAAAAAGAGGAGTTGTTGCTACCAGCCACTCTTTATCATTCCTTCCTAAGTTTATTTCTTATTCCTCTTGTTATTTACTTCATATGATGTATGATTTGGATATGAGGATGATGAATACTTGTTTAAGGATGTTTTAAACTTCGCTTGGGATTGATTCTTTAATTAATTGGGATTTGATTGTTTTTTATATATTAGTGTGTTTGGGTGGTTTGATTATTTATTGTTTTTGCATACTTCGATAACAAATCGAGAGAGTGAACCAATAGGAACATGATTAGGTTGGGTAATGAGAATTAAAAACATAATATATCACTTAAACATGAAATTGGTAATTATATGACGAGAGATCTTGTGTGAAGACCCGATTGTCTATTAGAGTGCTTAAGAACTAACTAGAATGTAGGTTGTTTTATTGATTAAGAAATTGCAAAGTGAAAAATTCAGATTCAATTAGGGATTATGATTTAAGATTTAATGATTAGGTCTCGAGAGAGAATAATCAACCTTTCGAAATTATAAAACCTGTTGGGACTCGAAATGTTTTTATTATTTTATTGAGTTGAGCATGATTTAAATAAATTATGAGGTCTTGACAGATTAATTTCTGGAGTTAATTAGTATGTTAATGTTAGTGGGATTTTATTTCATTGGTTAATTGAATTAAGGTAGTAAGAGTGTATATATATAAGGGCATTTTTGGAAGATCACTTAAACATTAAAGTTATAAGGCATCAAAGGAAGGGTAAAGTGGACTTTTAGCATTCATTAAAGGTATAAGTGGAAGAAGAAAAGTAGTCTTGCATTTTTAAAGAACGAAGAAAACATGAATTGCGGAGAGAAGAGAGAAGAACGAAAATAAAAGAGAGAAAAAGGACAGTGTCGTGGAGAAGAGAGAAAAGAAGAGAAAATAAGCTAGGTTTCAATTTTTCTTAGCCTTCAAGAGAGATTTTGAGGTTGTTCAAGAAGAGAAAAAGGTAGAGGAAGAGAAGAGCTTTCATTAGAGTCATGAAACTCTTCATTTAGTGAAGATTCAAGGTAAGGACTTACTTAATCTTTAGGATTTTTGGAAGGGTTTTAATTCAAAAAGCTTAGGAAATGCATGGGTTTAAGCTTTCTAGGATCAATTTTATGAATATGTTTCTTTGGGTTCTCAATTGATATTCCTATTGAATGAAAATTTTGCCATTAATGAAAGAAATCAAGAAAGGCAAGAGGAGTAAGAGGAGAGGCATCTTTGAGCAAGTCTTTAAGTAAGAAATTCAAGGTAGGTTACATGTTTATAAATGAGTTAATGATCCATGACTATGTTATGGGATTCATCTCTATAAGAGAAAGATACATATGCTGTGTATCTTCTTCATCGGCCCTATGTGATGAGCTCTTCTGGACATTTGTACATTTTTTTGGTTAATGGAGTTCCCTAGGCTTAGAGCGTAGACACAGGGAATATGACCTCTCTGGCTAACCCTCACAAGGCTAACATTGTTCTAAACCACCTCACTGGTTGAAGACATCGACTAACTAAAGTTGGATTGAAAGTGTGTTTCACTACATAGGCCGTCCAGATATCGAAGACTTACACCCCTCAACGCCCTCACTTGGCAACACTGGTCTTACTGCTCTCGCCTTTTAGGACTCCTACTTCACTTACACACTCTTGACGTGGCCAATATGAGGATGCATGCCAAAACTTGACACGTGGCTCAGAGCCATATCTAGTTCAAAGCTGGGAAACACTTTCTTGTTGTTTTGTCTAGAAGTGGTGAGGTATAGACAGTAATGCCGTAGAAACCTCCGTACCTCTTGGAGTTATTCGACTCCTCGCTTAGTGAATCACTACTGCTTGTGGTTTGCTTGGGAACATAGTACCTTCGCATCTTTCCAGAAGGGGGGAACATTGATATTAGGTGAAAAAGGGAGTAAGAAGAGAGCTGCATAAGAATCTATGGAAAATTCTTTAGATCAAATTTCTTTATCTTCCAGTTTAGCATCAAATCCAGTTCATTTATCTTCTCGTTTGTCTTTAGCCAATTTACCTAGAGGTGTTAAACGTGTTTTATCACAAAAAATAGAAAATCTTGTTGAAATTACTCATGTGCCTGTAGAAAACCGTGTTTATGAATCTTATTTGCCTTTGCTTAGTCCTTATAGCATATATTCTCGTGACCGTTCTTGGACGAGAAGTATTAGGAGTGTGCTTTCTACTTCTAGACCTCGTGTGAAGGAAATCATCCAAAGTTCCAAACTGGAACAGTGTGGTCTCAGATCTACAACAACATAACAGTACGTAAAGCTTGAAATTCCTAAGGAGCTGATCACCTTATGGAGGGAACAACAATACACACTTCTTCATGTGGGAGCTATACGACTTGTTCTTACCTTACATGGAAGAAAAGGTATTCCTGCAATAGCCAGGATATCCCTTCTTGACACTGCCTACACAACGTACCAAAATGCACTTGTTGGTACCCTGCTGACAACACTTGACAGAGGGAGTGTTATCTTGACCATAGCACCTGATTTCAACATCAGGATGGATGATCCTACGCTATCTGAACGCCTTCAGGTTCAGATCCAGATCACTGGAGCAGATCAAGATCCTACAGCCATCATGGCGACACTTCA
>JAOTAX010022802.1:0-11968 GCA_025629825.1 Erythroxylum guanchezii
TAACTAACCCAATACATGAAATTGATGGTAGAAACACTAAACCCATCTATTTCTTAAGCTTTTCTAACCATAACCCAAACAAGAACTAAAACTTGAAACCATGTCTTACCTTGAATCCTTACCCAATCAAAGGGTTTCTTGTACCAAATTGAAGCTTAGACCTTCCTCTATGTTTTTCCTTCTTGGAATTTCACCCAAAACCTCCTTGATCAAGTAGAAAATGAAAGACCTACCTTTTTCTTCTTTTTCTTCCTTTTCTTCTCCTCTCCCACGACACACTCCCTTCTCCTCTCTCAAATTTTCGTCCACTCCTCTTCCCTCTCATACACTCTTCATTTAATCTCTTCTTTTTATACCTTCACTTAAGCCCAAAGGCCCATTAGACAAAACCTTGTTCACTTATAACCTAATTCCCTCTCTTAGGCCTAAAGGCCCATCAAACCCTTAAGCCTTTTTCACTTAGCTCTTTAATTTAATTTAATTCATGCTAATTCATGTCACCTAACCTAATTAATACTACATGCCAATTAATGTCAACACAATTTAATCTATCAAGACCTCAAACAAATCTAACCATTCTTAATATAATAATAATAAAAAATTCAGGGGCCGACATATATTCATTCAGATCATGAATAATCTAAATACTCACATTTTCATGGCACATCATATTATCATCGCAAATTTAGAATAGATATATATATAAATATAAATGCATATAAGACTCCAAAATTTGTTATTATTGTTGTGACCGAGTGCCTTTCACATATGGATACAAATACTGCCCCATTGGGCTCAGTCAGAACATAATCACGAAGCATAGCTCTACGTGCAGAAACAGAAATCACAGAGCAAAGCTCTACATGCAAACGCTTTCATACTAACTACCCCGATCATAACACCTTTATCTGAGCATGCATTTTATGAAATGCACCAAATACAAAATATGTCATTATAACAGTCACATATGATGCACAGTTAGAAATGTCATAGTCATCAGACCTAAGTCTGGCATTCAACTTTCGTTGATAATACTCATATCATTCAGAATTTCAAAGCAATCAGTACACTTTCAATACATTCCTGAATATTAAACTCCTCGCACCTTAAGTTCGGAATTCATAAACAAGTCATTATCAATTAATAATTGGAAGTTAAACAAATTCAATCAATCCTATGAAAATCATCTAGGTTGACTCACAGTATGCTCCAATATGCTATTGTCCAGATGGTCTAGCAATGTCTGAATGGCGTTCAACGTGCTCCTCTATATAATACAAAACACATTTTCATATATCACACATTTGTACAAATGTATAAGTATTCCTTTATGCACATCTATGTATACAAATTATGCACAATGCATGTTCAATGACAATCTCGGGTATCTTATTGTGATTCTTATCATCATATCATTCATATATCAAAACCCTCATAAATATCATTTTTATTTATGGTTTGGACCCTAATGAAACAATGTGAACTAATTTCATAACTCATTTGATCATTTCATATTTTTCTAACAACATGCTTTCAGGTCAATCTTGCATGATCATTATGATAAGGCAATTGACACAATTAGGCAACACTTTCTTCTAGAAAATTGTTCTCCAATTTTCTAAGTTTTTAATGACACCAAGATCATACAATTTGATTCAATATTCCAAAAGTTATGCTCAATTTACTTTGTACTATTCTTAAAACATAACTGTACTCTGTATTCAACTTTAAGTCAGATTCTATAATTCTCAGAGACAAAATTAAAATTCAATCTCTTTAGACAATTTGTATCCATATGTCTCTAGTTCAAATTAAATCAATAATCATTCCATTTGGATACCTACTGGTCAAAATATAGTCAAGATACTGAAGTATAGTCAGTGAAATCATCTCAGTTATCAAATTCTAGTATTCCTCAACATTTTCATCTTAAATTCAACAACCAATCCACTTCTTATGGAGATGAAGAAAAATGTATTATGAATCTATTGGTTCAAGAATCAAGTCATTTGGACATTGGGTGAAGAAGTTATAACAAAAATATCAAAGGATGTTTAAGAACCAACTCTCTTCGGTAAAACGTTGAAAATCGCAATCGTAATCTGCGAAGTCGTGGTCGTGCAGAAGCACGATCGTGACTTTGCTGGTTCTTTAGAGAAATCACGATCGTGCTTCTCTCTTCTTCTTCTCCTTCCATTTTTTTCATTTCATTTCTTCTTTTTTTTTCAGATTAATCACTTCTAAATCATCTATTCTACATTTGTACATCACATACAATCTTTAAACAAGTCAAATTCAAATTTACAATTCAAACATCAAAAATCCAAAACTCCATATATTCTTCCTCTCTCTACTATAATTTTCCATATTTTTATTCTCACTTCAATCTTCTTCAATTAACACAATGACACTTAAACCAATTCTTTTAACTTCATTTTAGCTCAATAACACAAAACAAATCAAAAATCCAAGGTTTACACTTAAACATCAAAAATCCGACTCTCATACATGCAAATTCTATTTTCTACATTTTGTTTCTCTTTCTACTTTTATCTGATGCATTTTTCCACTTTTCTACACTTTCATTTCATCAAAAACTTATCATTTGATTAACTCTACACCGCGACCTCACCAACATCTTCATTTAAATTCATTAAACTCATCTAAATCCATCTCTATAAACACTCCACAAATTCACGCATGAACAGTAACAACAACCCATATTCGGTTTTCTCTAAACCAGAACAGAGTATATATATATAGTCATCAACTTTTTAGCACTCTTACATAACTCATCTCAAACTGAAACAAATCCTATTTCATATTTCTATTTCACAAATCCATCAACTAATTCATTCATCACCAAAACTACACTTCTCAAACCCACTCATGCATGTATATATTTACACCGTAAAACATCATCAGAGTTACTTACTTGTTTCAGCAATGAGAGGGAATCAATAGCACAAAAAGAATAACAATTTGCTATTCGGTGATGAAGAACAGGGAAGAGAATTACAGTGTTGATTGTTGCAATGAAGAACAGAAGCTACAGTATTCTCTTCCTAACCAATATAATACTAATATGTGTATTCTTTGCATGTCTTACACTTGTCACCCAATTAAGACTACCACATGTCACTATGCATGTAAGCCATATGTCAATATTTAATCAGTCCACGTGTTACACTAGGATTGGTCCAAATTTCAATATTTTTCCTAAAGTTCACCAAAAAATTCAAAATACCCTAAATACACCAAAATTGACAAATAATATTTTAATCGCGTTAATAACTCAATTATACCTAAAAAATGTCATGAATGCATGTACAATCATATTAATGTGCAAAAATCAATATTATCGTGTATGTATATGCCATATTTTACATAAGTATAAATTGTACTTTCTAAATTATCAATAATTTCTCATATTCACTATTCAAGTCTTATCATAGGTAACGGGATGTTACAAGTTGTACCCTTGAGAAGCACTTTCCTCGTTCTCCTGTCCTTGACCAAACATAGATCCTTGTGAAATTCAATAAAACAGGATTATCATTAGTGAGTTTGTGGACACTTAATAAATTCTTAGTTATTTTAGGGACATGCAAGACGTGGCTTAACAAGATATTAGATTGAGGTGTAGGTAAAGAACTTGAGCCAAAATAGATGATGTTCAGTTGTTGACCATTACGTATAGTGAGACCTTCATCTCTTGAATGCTCATTTTTGTTGATCTGCAAATTTCTAAGACTGTTAGTAACATGATGTGTCACTCTACTGTCAAGAAACCAATTTGGATCTAATACTGTTTGGGGCGTGGCAATCATGACTGACATTTGTAATGGTTGATATTGTTGCCTCTAAGACATTTGTTGATTTGGTTATTGTTATTAAAACTGTCCTTGGTAATTTGAATCATACTGATAGTAACAGGTTGATGTTGTGTGTCCAGGTTTGCCGCAAACCTGGCATACTAGTCTGTTGTGTCCACGTCCTCTACCTCTATAAGCTTTTCCTGGTCCTCTATTGTTTCGACCTCCACCATGGTTTGGTTTAAATGAGTTCCAAAAGTTTGAGTGTACCTTGGACCTCTTCCTCTTTTATGTCCAGTAATAGCAATATTGGCTGAAGTTCTTATATATCAATAGCAGCTGCAACATTGTACTATTCTAGACAAGCTTCTTGGTTTATTAGTATTGCATAAACTTCATTCACATTAAATTTATCAATCTTTGTTGTAACACTAGCGACAACGGAATGATATTCAATACCAAGTCCAGCCATTACATACATTATAATATCTTCATCAGACACCACACATCCGATTGAATTTAGATAATCAGCAATGCCTTTGATTTTATTAACATATTCAGTGATGCTCATGGATCCCTTTTTAGTAGTTTGTGACTAAATTTTCAATTGAAGGGCTCTAGCTCGAGACTGTGATGTGTATATTACCTCACTGGATTTCCATAGCTCACATGACATATCACAGTTAACAAGTTGATTGAGAACAGGCTCAGATATTGAGGATTACAACTAGCCTAAAATAATCTGGTCTTACTTACTCCAAGCAATATATTTGGTGGACAACATTTTTCTTGATAATGATCCATCTAACGAGGTTGAATTCAGCACAAACTTTGATGATGGTGATACCTTCTCGTTGATGAATAAATCGAGACCAAATCCTCTTAGTATCAGTAACATTTGAGACCTCCATACTAAGTAATTATTATGATCTAATTTGATGGCCAAGGAAAATTTTAAATTCGAGGTGATCGTAGTTGGATCAAAAAAAGATGAGTAACATTGCTCTGATACCACGATGAAGTATCAAAATTAATTAATAAAAAGCAAAAAGAAGGTGAAACTTGAATAGAGTGTATTCATGATGAAGATGACCTATATCCCTGCAAAGAGTTGGACTCTGTTTATATAACTGCAGAAGGTAACAAAGTAATATGCGTGGCGATTGAATGGAAGAGTTCTAGAACTCTGTACATAACAATCTTCATAACAGACTATCGCTCTAACTAATTACAGAATAAAGGGAAATTAACAATTGTTTTCAATAGCTAGTTATTGGTGAGTCTTGACCAAAGAATAACATAATTTAGACATGAGGAAAGTTTGCTAAATCAACTAAGGTAAATTAATTAAGTGGGATCAAGCATGGTTCGAGCTTCAGTTGGCTTAAACGAACTATTAATGTATTATTCAGCTTGGCTATGAAGAGTTGGACTAGCTATAAATTTTTTTTAATGAACTAAGGATCATAATTTTCTCAAATAATGAAATATGAATGATCATATTAGATCATGGGTGTACATCGGTTGAAGAATATACACATTAGCTCAAAACTTGGCTAACCTTCACTTTCAAATGAAGATCATGGATGATATGACAAAGTTAGTAGGCTGAAGCATGAGAAAGTAGTAGGACATAGCAAAGAACATAGTAAAGTGGGGTGATGTATTTTAAACTTCCTTTTCACTTATTTCTTTTACTTAATGGGGAATTTATAATAAAGTGTGTAAACCACCTACTAAATTACTATCTAAAGTAGTTAAGAAAGTCAAATATCGACTAAGATAGTGGCTTAGTGCCCATTTTCTTGTTAATACCCATCAAATGTTCAAATGTCTGTAAGTAGATTTTTTAATAAATGGCTTTCAACAGAGGGATAGTTAGAGCCTTATAACCTTTTGTAATTATTGTAAGAGTTTAAAAAGATTAGCGTTTTAGTTTTAATCCTTATGCATCTTTCTTTTTTGTTGTTGCCTATTTCTTTTTGGCTAGTTAAGCACATATATTTACTTAAGTCTTTGTATGTAACACTTTAACGTCACGAGATTCAAAGAGGTGGAGTTTAATTGTATAATTTCAATTGTCTTACCTAGACTTTGGTACATTTTTATTTGGAGTTCTTGTCAAGGTCTTTGAAATAACTAGTATTAGATATCACTGATAAATTGTAGGAGGTAGTAATATTAATGAGTGTGTTCCTCAGGTGGAAGCGTCCATCAAGCATTTGCCTATGGATGAGTGCTCTAACTAATCTGCAACAACAATAGTCAATTATAGCAAGTAATTAAAACTACAATAAATTCAAAGTATTAACCGCACAAAATATATATCACTATATATATATATATTTAATCCTAGTTAAACAATTAAGCTAAATAGAGCAACAATTACCAAAGATAACGAAATCACAAGATTTATAAAAACAATTCAAATAAGTTACCAAAGAAAACAAAATTAATTAAGCAAATATTAGGACTTCATAATTCACTTGTATGTAATTCAATAAGATTGATCATTTAGATTGAAATAACAATTAAACTAAAGAATATGAACCCTCTTTTGAAGCACACAATTTTATCCAATTAGGCAACTAACATCTCTTGATATGCAATTCAACCTAATCAAATTCATTAAGTATAGTTGATATACTTTTGTTCTCTATCTCTAAAGTATTTATTCTTTTAGTGCACATATTATATTTCATCTCTTTGTCCTTTATACAATCTCTAAGATTGAATTTATGATGGTCATGTATAAACTCAATAATTAGGAACAAAGAGAATAAATTCAATCGATAAATAGTCACATTGTATTGATAATTGAGATATTAAAAGCTACATCTGTAACTCTAATAGCCACTAAATAAACAAAAACAATGTAAATAAATCGATCTCAATATAATGGAAATAGTATAAGAAAAGAATATGAGAATATATCATTGGCTCCTCCAATCTTGCTTTAATCTTCTTATATGCCAAAAAGAATGAAACTATCAAAACAAAAGTAAGGCAACTATCAAATGCCTTCCTAACGGTCTCTAGGTTAAACCTAATAAGATTATTTATAGTTAGGATTACAAAAATGGTCATAGAATGCTTGAGCTTAAGAGATAACAAATTCTCATAAATTATACATGAGAATAGACACTAACTGATGTTTAATATGCAGTTGTAACCAACTTCAATTTTGTTATATTTTGCAACTTCTTTGAACTTCGTGAAAGACAAGTGTTTGTCTTCTTAACAAGTATGGTGCCTATTATACCCTTTTCCACTAACTTCTTCATATTTTGACATCTTCAGCAGTGACTTAGTGGCTAACACCTAATTAATTATATTCTTGTCCATCAAATTTTTAAATGTTTATAAATAGTTTGTTTGAAGAAAGTTTTTAATAAGACAGAGCTAGAGCATTATATTTTTTGTAATTATTATAAGAGATTATAAAATTTGACATTGATTTTAATTTTTGTGCATCTTTTTTGTCAAAAATTTTGATAAAGCTAAACATATTTCTTTATTTAAGTTTTGTATGAAGTGTTGGAATAAATTTCAATTAATTTGTGGGCCTATATGTACATTATGGGTTATCATTAAGTTTGAGCCAAATAAAGTGATCTAATTAAATTTTGGGCTTAAAGCGTCTAATAGGGCATGGCCTAATCCAAGACAATAATTTCTAATTTGATGATATGTCGAATTAGAAATTGAAAACCTAATAGATTTAGTGTTTACCCCTTAAAAAATATGGTTATGGTCCTTAAGTTATCTGTATGGCTATTAGGTTTCTCTTAGTATCCTTATCACCAGTGAAAATTACAAAATAAAAGCTAACATACCAATTTGGAAGATTATAATCTAAATTTTCAACTTACCGATTCACCACAATGGATTTAGGTATGCTTTTACTTTTATGTCTTGATGATTTATTATTAGTTTAGGCAATGATATGTATCGATTAAGGTTTAATTTGATAAATCGTATCAGAGCATACTCATGATGAATCATTAAGAACTTAAGATCTTATATTTTTTTAAAGTTCTTATGAAAGAACAATTCTCTTATTAAGTTAACTAAAATATGGTGTCAACTAATGCAAAACAAGTGAATTATGCATTAGTGTATTTCAATAGCATCACCATGATGCATGAAGTTTTGAATAAAGAAATGATCAATAAAAACAATTTTACATTTGTGTATTTCAATAGCATCGTGGTGTATGAAGCTTAAAGTAAAGAAATAACTAACAAAACAATGAAAGTATAGCTACAAGTTTTCTCAACGAAATTATAGCTATATATATATTATACACAATTTATCTTTGAATGAGATTTTGTTAATTTTGCTTCTGTATGGGTTTGTGTCCATACAAAATTTTTCCTCTACTAATAGTGATAATTTGGATAAAATCGTCATACTTATTAAACAAATTTTCATTGTTATTTGGTTTATGATTCCAATAATTGACCATTTATGACCCATAACCTTATAATTTTGGGTTCAAAATACTGATTGATGTATGAATCACAACCATAAACAAGATACGAATAATATATATATATATATATATATATATATAATCAATATTGTTTGATTCAATATATAAATTTAATTTTGAAATTTTTTGGTTTTGTTCAGGATGTCAAATATTTTGAATTTTTCATTTGGCAGTATAAAGAGCCTGTATGGCCATATAATTAAGGACTATGGAATACTCATTTTTGTATTTCAAATTGACATTTTAGTCTGATTTTTTTTATTGATGTTCTAGAATGACTTACTTAAAGCAACATGTTACCAAAGTAACCTCTCTTTATAGATTAATTTATGTTAGAAAATCAGTTGATTTATGTGTATATTGTTCGTACGATTATTAATCGACCCAAAGGAAGGTTGGTATTTAGCTGAACTATATGCACACCTGTGGTAATAAATATGTGACAATTATCATGTTTTCCATGTAAACAATAAGTCGATCCAATGAAAGGCTTATTATTAGATTGTTAATATTTGATTACTACACTAAGAGTACCACTTATAATTTTTTTTGAATAAAAGTACCACTTACAAGTTAATATTTATATCTATAGACTAAATATTAATGTTTTACTAGGTATCTTGTGATGGAGTTTTGCCATAATTTGAATTTGAATTTGATATAATATTAATACGTTACTAATGTGAGCATGTTTTATTTTGTGATCTAGTTAATGCTTCTGCTTTTATATCTTGACGATTAAACATGAATTTTGTGATCTAGGTAATGATAGGTACCGATTAAGGTTAATCCAACAAGTAGTACCAAAACATACTTATGTTGAATCACTAAAAACTCAAGATCCTATATTTTTTTAAGTTTTTATGAAAGAACAATTCTCTTATTGAGTTAACTAAAATATGTTCTCAACCAAAGCAAAATAAGTGAATTATACATTAATGTATTTCAATAGCCTCACCTTGATGCATGGAGTTTTGAATATAAAAGGACCAACAAAAATAATCATGCATTAGTGCTTTTCAATAGCAGCATCTCGATGCATGAAACTTTAAATAAAAAAATAACCAAAAAAATGAAAGTATAAATAAAGATCTTAACAAAATATAAGAATATAAATGTATATTATACACAATTAATCTTTGTATGAGATTTTGTTAATTTTGATTATGTGTATGAGTTTGTGTCCTTGCAAATTTTGGCCTTTATTAATAGTGATAATTTGGACAAAATTGTCATGCTTATTAAACAAATTTTAATTGTTTTTTATGATTCCAATAATTGACCATTCACGATCCGTAACCTTATAATTTTTTTGTTTAAAATACATATTGATGTAAGAATCACAACCATAAGTATATATATAAGTTGAAGCAGTATTGTTAATTAAATATAAATTTGTTGAAATCTTTTTGTTTTGTTTAGGATGTGATGTTAAATATTTTGAAATATTCATATGGTTAGTATAAGGAGCCTGTATGGCCATATAATTAAGGACTACAGAATACCCATTTTTATAATTCAAAGTCACATTGTGGTTTGATATTTTTTTACTGATGTTTCAAGAATAACTTAATGGAAGCAACACGATATAAAAGTAACCTCTCTTGTATAGATTAATTTATGCTAAAACATCAATTAGTTTGTGTGTATATTATTCATACGAATATTAATCAACCCAAAGGAAGGTTGATATTCAGCTAAACTATACGCACACTTATGGTAATAAATATGTGTTAATTATCATGATTTTCATATAAACAATAGGTCAGTTCAAAGAATGGCACTTATTATTAGAAGTGATTTATTGTTAATGTTTGATTACTACACTAAGAGTATCACTTACAAGTTTTTTTTTTCTAGAGACTAAATATAAATGTTGTACTCTTTACCTTATGATTGAGTTTTACTATAATTTGAGTTTGAATTTGATTAAGTATTAATAAGTTATTGTTGTGAGCTTGTTTTATCTCGTGATCCAGTTAATTCTTCTAATGTTAATATTTCTACTATTTAATTCTCACGCTCAATGGCACAAAATTTAAGACAGGTCAAGAAATGTTATGATTGTTCTTAAGTTTATAAATCTAGACCTTGCTAAATGAATAGAATGTCTCGTTGCACTTAACTAAAAGTGGGAGATGAAGAAGTGGAAATATTCTAATCACATAAGACTCATGATTATAAAGCATAACATTCCAAAAACATTCAAGGGCACTATTTACGAGGAGGCTACTACAATAAAGAGTTTCCTTACTAAAATTGAAAAGAGGTTTTCTAGAAATGAAAAGGTGGAAACTATTACGCTCTTATCAAACCTCTTATCAATTAAGTATAAAGGAAAAAGAAACATAAGGGAGTGCATCATGAAGATGTCTCATCTTGCTTCAAAATTAAAGGCACTTAAGTTAGAATTATCTAAAGATTTGATTTTGCATTAAGTTTTAGTATCTCTTCCTTCACAATTCAATCAATTCATGGTGAGGTATAATTGTCAAAAGGATAAATGGTCCTTTAATAAGCTTATTTCCCATTGTATATAAGAAGAAGACAAGATAAAACAAGAAGATATCAAGAGTGCTCATTTGGCCATAACATCCAATGATAAAAGAAAGAAGAGGAAGGAAGCTACAGGTTCCAATTTTGTATAGAAGAAACAAAAGAAATAAGAAGATGAGGAATTTAGCTATTACTTGTATAAAGGTGCAAGGCATAGAAAGTGAGATTGTGCCAAGTATCATGCTTGGTGTGTAAAGAAATGTATGTTTCTTACTTTAGTTTGTTCTGAGGTTAATTTAGGTTCAATGCCTAAACACACTTGGTGGATAGATTTCAATACTACTACTCACATAAGTGTGTCTAATCAAGATACGATTACCTATATCTTATTTATGAGAAAACCCAATTTCTGGATATGTTCAAAACTTTTAAGGTTGAAGCTGAAAATCAACTTGGCAAAAAGATTAAGTGCATCAGATCTGATAGTGGTGGAGAATAATATGGTAAATATGATGGTTCAACTGAGCAATATCTAAAACCCTTACTAAATACCTAGAGGACTGTGGAATTGTCCTATAGTACACCGTGTCAAGCACTCCTAACATGCATGGTGTAGCTGAAAGATGAAATAGAACATTTAAGGATATGGTAAGGAGTATGATTTCTCATACCACTTTGCCAAAATCCCTCTAAGGTGAGGCATTAAAGACTGCAACTTACGTACTCAATAGAGTTCCAACTAAAGCAACTATCAAAACCCCTTATGATAAGCAAGAAACCTAACTTGAACCATTTACACATTTAGGGTTATACAACAAAAGGCTAGGTCATATAGGCCAAATGAAAAAGATCTAGACTTAAGAACTATTAGTTGTTATTTTATTAGATACTCTAAAAGATATATGGGTTTTAAGTTTTACGATCTGTTGGACCCCGAACTTTTCGTAAAAGATTAGAACTATTGAATGAGAAATTTTGGTGATTAGTCATGAAATTATAATTTTCTTTTGGGAGGACATTGATTTGGAATGAAGGTGAGAATGAAGAGTAAATGAAATAGAAAAGATGGTTTAGGTACAAGATGAGTTATATGTGATATGTTGGAAGTTAAAAGCTGGAAAATGTATATGTTCATTGAGTATGCTTCGGTGTTTTAGCCATA
>JAOTAX010022835.1:0-11967 GCA_025629825.1 Erythroxylum guanchezii
TTTCCTTTGCAATTTCTTGTTGCAAATCTTTATCAACTGTTTGATTTTTGCTCAATCTTACTCTTAATTCATTCCACATTCTCATATTAGTCATATGCTCAATGCAATTCTCATGTTCTTTGAGTCTCTCACTAAGATGTTTCCAATCTCTAAATCCATCATTTGCTAATCCACTTTGTTTGTTAGTAGATTTGAACAACTTACAACAAAAACAATAAACTTTATCTACATGTTTATAATAAACCAACCATTTTCTATCGCTAATCTCTCCATTACTCAAATTTCTATAATAATAAGAATATAAAAAATGATGAGAGGTATTGTCCAAAGGAAATATAAGATTCAACTCTCTTACAGGCCCTTTTTCAACTAAAATATCCTTTACTTTATTATCAAGATTATCCCAATTCCTAGGATCATAAATGTCCAATATAGGGCTTACTTGCTCAATATACTTTACATTTTCTGAAGTGGATGTATTTGGTACATAATCATCCTCACTCAAATTTCTAATATTCTCATGAATATGAATCTCATCACTTAAGTTTTCTTTATGTTGTTCAAAACCACCTTCACCTAATTCCTTAGGACTCTCACTAAAGGAGCCTAATCTTTTAATAAATTTACTAATTGCTCCTTTTTGGGATTCTATTAACTGTGCTACTTGTTTTCTTCTTTTTTTTTCCTTTTTTCTCTTCCAGACAAATGTTTTTTAGGCAACCTAATATAAACTAATTATAACACAGTTGGATTAAAAAAAGAACAAAAGCACCTGTATAGAACTAGTGGAAGAAGTATGCAGGCATAACCAAACTTCAACAGCTTCACAATATATCACAAAGATATATAAATGGTATTATATTTGTGATAGAGGAAAAAAATAAATAGCAAAATTTAATATCTAATATTAAAAATAAAAGACAAAGAGCAAAAATAAATTAAAAAATCAGAAACTTTACCTTTAAATTATACTCATAACTCAGAAGACAGAATCGTAAAAGATTTTACTGCTAATTTTTGAGTTGGAGTACCTTAAATACATATATTGATGAAAATAAAGGAATTAGATGGTAAAAGTATAGTTAAATATTTCAAGACTATTTATAGGCATGAGGACCACAACTTTAACTTATAAGTTATAATGTTAACTTATAACGTTAAAATCATTTAAAGCCAACGTTAAAATCATTTAAAGCCAAGCCAATGTTAAAACATCACCAGCATAGGACATGCTATATAATATCTGGAAAAAATTCAGAACCGCCTTTATATGATTAGGAGAGGAGGCTGTTGGAGTCAAAATTAGGGGCTCCCTTCTCATATGGGCCCTGGGCAGGGGTCAGCACTGCCTAGAGCTGAGGGACTAGATAGAATAACTTACATCACAATTGTCAATAATCTGTAAATAAAAATACATGAAACACTATATGTTTATAATTAAGCTATAGGTTTAAATTTTAAAAATGGTATAAAATTATTTGTTTTTATATTAGGTTGACTCTTTCTGGACCGTGCTTTAGAAACATAGCATCCAAATTTAAGGAGAAGATTGATCTTAAGGGTTATGTACGGAAGAATATCTGTCAGGCCACAAAGAAATTTTACTATCAGGAGTTTGAGATACAATGAAAAATATTATTTTCTTTTCTTAATTGATTTGTATACATCAATAAGATAAATATTATTACATTATAAGTATTTATCAAAAAAATTTTCCTTTTATTTCAGAAAGAACTTTTTTGGGATTCTGAATTTGACGCGGTCATACATAAAGTATGGGAGATACGAGTACGTACACATTACCAAGACTTTTTTGGTACGATACACAAGGCTGGTGTGCAGTTGCCTTAAATTTCTGAACAAATATGGAGTCGTTGGCAACAATATTGGACATCATTTGAGGCAATGTCTATTTCAAAGCATAATTCTTCCAACAGATGTGGAGGACTGAGGAGAGAGAGTCTTCCCATACACACGGGAGGATCTATTACCCACAATGAGCATGCAGAAAGACTTGTAAGTATCTAAACTTTACACTTATATTCTAATTGTTTTACTTTGCTGTATTTCAATTTAAATTGAGGTGTGAATGTTAGAATGAAAATATGTGTATTATGGATAATGATAATGGTATAAATGTCTGGTGCCATATATGGTTGTGTTAAGTTATTTTCTTTGTTCAACATGGGGTAAATATCGTAAAAATAAAGAAAACCCTACCGAAATTTTTATAAATTATAGTTCACTTATAACTTTTTATTCTTATGTAGGAAAAGTCTATGGGCATGAGGCCTACACTGAATATATTTGAAATTTATGCTTTAATATTAATTCTTAATAATTATCACTTACTAATATAAACATTGCCTCCTAATAAGACCAAATACAAGAAAACATTCAGCGACAGTCTCAGCACGAGCAAGATGTTGATGAGAGTCAGACATATCTTGATGTAGTGGGTGGTGGGACTGTCGTGGAAAGATCTTCGGGCTAGGTTCATTTACGAACACATGTTATTCGGAATCATCCGAATCCAGTACAACAGCATTTAGTAGACGGTCGTAAACCAATGAAGTCAATCAACTTCGGACCACAGTAGAGACATTGATGGACTATATAGCTCAACTGAGATATGAGGTGAATGAGTTGAAGGCGAGGGGTAGCACCTCAGAGCACCTGCAGTCACCAGGACAATAGGATTGTTGTAGTCATTTGCTTTGAATTACATAGACTTATTATGTACACTATAATGTTTTTATTATCAATTAAGATAATTTTAACTTTATATCATCAATGAACTTTCTGTTTAAACAAATTAAATATATAAACAAATCAAAATATTATACACAGATAATTCATAACTGTTTAAATTATGCATTAATCATAAGATTATGAAATAAAATTTCATGTCAGGATTTTTAAAAAATTTTAATTTTCTTTACCGACAGAAAATAAAAGTCTTTCGGTAAAATGCACTATATTTACCGACGGTTATTCTTTGTTCCGTTGGTAATATTGGAAGCCCACGCCAACTTACCCATCAAGATTTCCTAAACCGTCCGTATACTCACCTACGGTCAAACATAATCATCGAAAATCTCACCGACGGAATAACCAGTATCGTCAGAAAATATTCTGACTGAATATTTAGGTCTGTAGGTAACTTTATAAATGGTTCACAGTAAATCCATCGGTAAATTATTGACAATTACATAATATGTCCGTCGGTAAATTTACCTATGACCGTTTTAACAACCCCGTTGTCCGTCAGTTGATTCCGTCGTTACTTTATATTATTGACAGAATACAACCGTTTTCCGTCGGTAATTTCCGTCACTAAATGACGTTTTTCTTGTAGTGATGGGTAATGTGGCAAGCTGTGTTAGATTAATATTTTTATCACATGATTACCATGTATTGTATTTATGTTCTACATGTATGTTATTTCAAATTTTTATATTTTTATTTTATTAAGTAATAAAAGTCATATGTGACATAAATAAAATATGTGATAGTCACGTGACATAAATACAAAATTGATTTATCTCACCACATTATCTACAATAACAACAAATTTAACGTTAGATTATTTTTACTAAAAATTGAAAATTTTAAATTTTAGACTAATGTTACCAAATTAAGTAAATTGTAGATTTTTCTTTTTTACATTTAACACGTCATAGTAAAAATTGTGTTATATTCAATACAATTCAATTCAATTTGCTATCTAGTTGCTTGTGTAACGCCCTAATACCCCTTAGGAGGATACGGGGGTGCCACGCAGACAACAAATCATATATACAGAACTGAGACAAATCCAAGCGAGATGGAACATTTCATACATGCATTTTTTCCACACAAGATAGTACAAACAAACTAAAACATTTCGTACATGCATTTTCAGAATATCAAACAATCATACAATCCATATCATAATTTCAGAAACCAATATCGATGTTACAAGCTTACAAACAAATCTACATATACATATCAGATACAAGCCCAAAAGTCAAACAAAAAAAACATTATTTTCACAACAACACTCAGACGCCATTGGCCATTACGATTGTCTTGTTCCAGTCTTTTTAACTTCTTTCAGAACCTACTCGGGGCAAATCTACCGTGCTAAGCATATAGCTTAGTGAGTAATAACTAACCTAGGTATAATTTGACAATTAATCATACAGAATCAAGTGATAGCACAAGCAGATATTTAAATTTCAGAATAGTTGCATAGTTACCAGAACTGAGTATTAAAGAAGGAACAATCCCTTCGGTTCAAAACATCTTCAAAATCCAACGTATATAAGAATACACAATCAAATGACTGCTAATCCATCAACAGAAGTGGGTAACGAGACTTAAACAGAAGATACCATAATTGGTATCAAATCACAAAAGAGACTTATGTCTCAATAACAGAAGACACCGAAGTGTCAATAACAGAAGACACCGAAGTGTTAGACACTGAAGTGTCACAGAAGCAGCTGCAGTCCCTTCTAGGCATGCCTATTTACCCACAACTAGGACTCAACAGTTTTAAAGCAAAACAGAGTCATTTCAGACATTTTATATGCAAAGCAAGTAGTCAATCATATTCACATATAAGTAGCACTTCCAATGATATAATCATGCATCAAACGCCTCAGACAATCATTGTCCGAAATTCAGAACACAATCAGTACACATTCATCAATACCAAATTCAATTCAGCAATAAACAAAACAAATCAAGGTGAGACCATCTTAGGTTACTCACAAAAGTTACTATCTAAATTACTTACCAAAAGCGCCCTTACTATTTATTGCCTCGAAGTCCCATCAATATTTGGAATCGGTCACTCTAAGGGTTCCTCTATAACATTTAACACATACACAAATCACTATTGCACAATTGAAAACATATTCCTTATGCACATGTACATAAATAACTAAAATATGCATAATGCATTATTCAATGACAATTTCGGGTATCTTATAGAAATTCTCATCATCAAATCAGTCAGATATCAAAGCCCTCATTAATATCATTTGGTACCTATAATTTGGACCAAAATAAAACAATGTGAAATCAATTTCATAACCTAATTGACTACTTCAGATTTTCTACCCACATGATTTCGTGTCAACTTTGCATAATTAATCTAATAGGGTAAATGACAAAATTAGGCAAAACTTCCTTCTGGAAAGTTGTTCTCCAATGTCTTCAATTTCTAATGACTCCAAGATCATCCAATTTGATTCAGTATTCAATGCATTATGTACCAAATACTAAAGACTGTACACATTTGAACTTTTAGCTAGTACATGATCATACCCTCTAATTATACAACTCGTATCTTTCAGCTCAGATATCCAAAAATTACAAACTTTATACTAATTTAAAGCTAAGAAAATAAGCTACAACTTTGGTGAAGACAACTCAGCCTAATTCAACCCGCATCAATGCAGTTTATTCAATCATCACAGGACATGATTTTTGTCCCTGACAGTGCTTCAGCTTAAGCTACAACTCACTTACATGCCAATTTTGAAAATCTTAGAGACAGAATTAAAATTTGACCTCTTTACAAAAGTTGTAGAAATATGTCTCTAGTTTAATATGAATTAAAAATTAACTCATTCAAAAATCTACAGCTTAAGTTATAATTAGAAAACCGAAGCATGATCATGAAAATTTCCTGTTCATAACATTCCAGCAGACATCCACAGTTTCATCCTATCAATCACTTCCAAATCAATTCAGATGGCTCTAAATTTTTATGGAGAGAAAGAAAAATATCTTAGGAGTCGATTGGTTCAATTCTCAAGTCATTTGGAGGTCGGATGACAAAGTTGTGGCCAAAAGAGTCAACACAGTTCGGTTTTGGTGCAACTAGTCTTCTCTTCTCTCTCTAAAAACGCGTCTCTTCTCTCTCTAAAAATGAAAACGCAGTATTCATCTTCTTCCTTTTTTTTTAAAGTTTCTCACTTCTATCCTATTCAATTAACACATAAGCCATTTAACCCATCTCAATTACTTCCATTTCAGCTCATCACAATTCAAACAAATCACAAATCAAGCTTCAATATAATATAATCATCCAAAAACACATATTACTGTTCACGCAAATGTCAAACCCATCTGCATCTTTTTTTTTCGATCTTACAATCAGCTACTGCATTTTTCCACTTCTTTTATATCATTTCTAACTTATATTCTCTACATTTCTATCAGCTGCTGCATTTTTCCACTTCTTTTATATTATTTCTAACTTATATTCTCTACATTTCTACTCTCATTCCAAGTCCACTTACTCTAATAACAACACAAGATTCAAGATGAAAACATGAACATTCAAAATACACTCACGTCGACTGTTCAGCAATTTTTGTGCATATATGCTTTTGCATGTCTTTTAATATCCAACAATAAACCTCATTTTGTCATTCTTGTCCCCTAACTCTAAAACACCTCAAATACAAGACCAAATGTAACACCTAAAAATAGAACTTTCTCACGATTTTCTTATCTCTTACTTGTTTCCAGAAAAACTCCAACATTAAGAGCTTTCGATGGATGGAGCAAACAGAAATAACCGATGTATAAGCAAGGAGAGGTTTTTCTTTTGTTTGGTGTTGATGCATGCAGTGAACGACAACCGAGAATGGACTACAGAAAATTTTTATGTTTTGTTTTTTAAGACTAAAAACATGTGATAATGTGGGTTTGTAATTGAACGACACATTTCACCCATACAAAAAGCCATTTGTCTAAATACAATTTAGCTATTTGTCATATTTTACTTGGTCTCTTATTTTATTTTTTTCCTTAATCTAAAAAAAATATCCCAAAATTTTCAGAAAAATTTCTAAGATTTCCAAAAAATTTCAAAATATTACTAATAGTCTCCAAACAAAATTTTCAGCTAAAATAATTCGCCAAAAATTTTAAAATATCCAAAATATACTAACTTTTTTTGAAAATTTCTAAAATCCACCAAAAATTCCGAAATAATAATAACAGTCTCCAAATAAATTTTTAATGCCAATAATCCACAATTCACATTTTTAATCGCATTTATAAATCAATTATACCCAAAAAATGTCATAAATACATGTACAATTATTGTACGTGTCCAAAATGCTTATGCACAAATAAGCAAATATTCACATATGCAAAATATAAAATATACTGAATTTCCTTAATATCCTAACCTCCTAATTTGAGGTCTTATAGCTTGTGTCACTCTTTCCTTTGTTAGAATACCATGTGAATTTTCCCTATTGAATTTATGCGAGTTTCGTCTTGTTTTCAAGATTACAAAATATTGTTATAATAGTTTTTATCTGTTATATTTAAAAGAGGTGGAAATCATCTTCATGACAGTTCTAATCAAACTTAACATTATGTATTCTCTAGATTTATGAAGATAAGATAAATAATTTAACAAAAAGGATTATTAGGTGGACTTGTGGTGTTTATGGTGAACTGTCTTAAAAGTATTTTTATGATATTAGGTACCAAAAATACAATTATATCGCTAGTAATGAGAACATTTCTTAATTATATTACAATTAAAACATGGACAAGTTATAATTAACACAAAAGATTAATTGGTTTACTAAAACAATAAAACTCACTGAGCGGGAGACTGACTGATTGTGGTTGATGAGTACATAGAACATTTTCGATTATCTTGTCCAAGTTTACGTAAGACGGCCCACTTGGATTAGCGGTTGCCTCCACAACCTTTCTTTTCCATTCCATGGCATTCCTTTTCATTGCCTTACGTTTCTCTCCCTCCATCAACTCATTCAGAAGGCCATGGATTTCACCTCTTTTCACATCACTGTGGATCTCTAACCCGATGCTCTACTTATCACAACCAAACCAACAGTTTGTTTGCTGCTCTGAGAAGAATGGCCAGCATATCATGGGAACCCCACCACACAAACTCTCCATCATGGAATTCCATCCACAATGTGTTAAGAACCCTCCAATTGAGGGGTGCTGTAGAATCTGTTCCTGTGGACACCAACTTACCAACAGTCCCCTCTCCTTGGTCTCCGCCGCAAACTCTGGAGGTACAATTGCCATGTCACCATTCACAAGATCAGGCCTGATAACCCATAAGAAAGTGAGTTTGCTATCAGCCAGTCCCCAAGCAAACTCAATTAGTTCTTGAGGAGTCATGACTGTGATACTGCCAAAATTCACGTAAACAATTGGTCCCGGATTTTTTGAGTCCAGCCATTGCAGACAACCTGGTTGTTCTTTCCATAGACTGCATCGAATGGAGTTTAAAGAACTGTCCTGTACTATGTAGCACAGACACGGTAAAATGGAGCCGTGTCCGCGTGTCGGACACGTGTCCGTGTCAGACACGCACTGACACATGGTGGATACAGCTCGGACACATTTAGAGACCGCTCGGACATTGCTTAATGGAATATATGCTCCATAAAATATATGCTTCATGTTTTTTGAGAAGGGTTTATAAAATATCAAATATGTATAAACTATCAAGATGTTGAAAGTCTTGAAATATATTAATCAATATATATTATATTATGAATTCTGATTTTTTTTCTTAATTTTAAAATTTATAATATATATATATGACGTGTCCGTGTCCACCAAATTTTAGAAGTTAGTGTGTCCCCATACCCGCATTCATATCCGTGTCGTGTCCCGTGTCCGTATCCGTATCTGTACTTCTTAAGTCCTGTACATAACCGATGGAATAAATTGAGGGAAGGTCGAAGCAAAACTCTCAAAAAATTCATGATCTAAGTCATCAAACGTGTTAAATATAAGCGCTGAAGCTTCACGAGCGTTGTCAAGTTGTTCAATAACATAATGGAGCATAACATCATTGGGGTCGGTAGTTCTTATGAAAGTTGGCAAATCTTTAAGGCGGATGCCTTCCAGACCAGGTATCCAGTCAATAACAGTGTTTAGGTACCCATTAGTTAGACAACTATTATCTGCACGTAATGCAATTAAAAGGGGAAAAAAATCTCAAAAAACGAAGATCAATCATATACCAAAATGAACATTTAATCATGTGTACGGTGTATTACAACTAAAAAGATTTATCAAAACAAGCATCGAGGGAGGAATTTGAATCTATACCTTTCAGTGGTACCAATCCCTTTTCAAGTAAATGGGGATAGTGCAAGTAACCCATGAAGCCACAAGCACTGGCCGTCCAGAAAAGAGCATTAGGGATCACGAATGGATTCAAAAATTATTTTAAATGGGGGTAAAATATTTAAATTACTCTTATATTATTAAAAATTTTTTAATTTAAATTATTATTTTAAATTTTAATTCTATTAAAAAATTAAAATTTTGCCCCGTTAATTTAATTAGTGACAAAAAATAATAATAAAAATTATAGATATATTAACATATCAAATAAAAAATAAAATCTGAGTCCATTTATTTTTATTCATAAGGGCATCTAGGGTACTTCTTTTATCCCTATTATCACTAGTGCTAAATGGTTGGTACTGTTTTTGTTCATTTTTACAACTTTATATTCTACGATTTTTCATCTACAATGAGAAATTTTATTTTGCGTCTTCACTAAAAGTCTAAAAGAATGTAAAGATTAAAATTGTACCAACTCTATTACAACTTACAAGAACCCATCTCTAAATTATACATACCACACATTCTTCCCAAAAAAAGAAGTGGGAATTTACCTATCAGTACTAGAACGGAGTGATGCCTGTGGGAGAATCTTTACCACAATTGCGTTCAATATAGATTATTGTTTTTCGCTTTGGGTGTGGTAGTCCTTGTGGAGTTAGGAGAACAAAAGCCAAAAAGACAAAAAATAGTGTGATGAAGAAGCCAAAAGAGTATAACAATCTAAATTTTTAAAAAAAATTCAATTAAGCATGTAATTTTTATCTCCCTATTTGTAGGCTTTCATTTAAAAAAGTCGTAGGCTCAAATAATAGTAATCTTAATAAAAATAGATGGACTTAGATTTTATTTTTTATTTAATATCTTTTTATATTTATATTTTTGACACCATTAATTTAATTGGGGCAAAATTTAATTTTTTATGAAATTAAAATTTAAAATAATAATTTTAAATTAAAAATGTTTTAGATAACGTGGGCTTGCCCCACTGTGGCTCCGTCCATGTTAGGAATGCCTAGTTCCTGAGTAGCTTTGACGGTGAAGCTCATGCCCAAATCAGAGACTATACAAGTAACAGGAGGAACAAGGGACGACGCTGTGTCATTGAGTTTCGAGAGGAGGTCCCTGAAAGGAACTAAACAAGTTTTGCTGGTGGAATCACAGAGAGACGGCACATCTTGGGTGGAGTCAGCATCGGAGGGTGGGAGGCCGTCAGGAATGGTTTCGAACCGGAACGTAGGGAGTTGAGGAAGAGAGTCACATGCAGTAGCTCTTAACAGGCGTCTATGGTTGAATTCAGAGTTAACAAAGGTGATGTGAAAGCCTTTGTGATGAAGAAGCTTAGCTAGCTTTAGCATGGGGTTTATTTGCCCCTGTGCTGGGAATGGGAGGCATACTGCATGAGGCCGGAATCTTTCTTCTGCCAGAGAAACCATCTGTAGCTGTAATGTTGATGTAAAATTCAATCGGAAAAGAGAAGATTTGCAACTAAATAAGATCAAGAGAATAGTAAACACTCAAATTTTTACGTAGAAAATTTTTAAATTAGGGTAAAAAGTTATTGAGAAAGAAAACGAGACTTTTGGATATTAAAAAACTGATATGAGAACAACAATTTATACACGTACACTGTGGACAAACTGTCCACAGCTGGCCTCCCTTTCTTTTTCTTCCCACTATTTATGACTTTGCACAATCAGTTATCATCTTTCTTGACTTTGATGCAGTACCCAGCAACAAATCTCGCCTGCTATCTAACTATCCGTCTCTGTAGTTTCTTTCCGTTCGCCCGTTCCTAGATGGAGAGTCGTCCTTGTAAGCAGCAAAGGGATGCTTTGTATACACAGAATTATTGTCCACTATTTTAAATAAAAACAAATTTTTGTTTAATTATTAATATTAATATACCTTAAATATAAAAATAATTTAAATTTGATTAATTTTTTATACAATATTTATCAATAAATTATTAATAAAATTATTTTATTTTATTAAAATAAATATTTTTAAAAACTTAACGTTTAGTTCAAATGTATTTTAATTATTAAATTAAATTTGTATTTGAATTATATATATTTTAAAGATATTTTAGATTTAATTATATTTATTAATAATTTTTATTTAATTTAATTACTAAAATTAAATACATTATTTAATTCATTTTAATTATTCATAATTTTAATTAATTAAATATAATTTTTGACTTTATGCATTTGACCGCCTCCTTTTTTGACTTAGGTGCCGTCAGGAAAAAATCTCTCAGGTCTCTCTATCTATCCGTCTCTCTAGTTTCTTTCCGTTCCCCCGTTCCTAGATGGAGCGTTGTCCTTGTAAGCAGGAAAGGGATGCTTCTTTTCTCTTCTTTTTTGCTTGCGTGGAGTTTAGACGAATGCTTACAAAGCAAATTGATTTTTCACAAGTCAGCGACAATTGTCCTCCACACGCCGTTCCGCTTCAATCGAGAGTTTGGATTATCTATTTAATATTACAGTTCTTATTTTGTTTTATAAATTTTAATTATTTATTTATGAAAGTTTCACATAAGTCCTATATAAATAAGCATAAAATTTATATAAATAAATGACTGAGATTTATTAGATAAAATAAGACATCATAATATTTGATAGAGAATTCTACCCTTTCAATCGGTCGTTTTCTTAATTCTGTACCAGTTCAGTCAAATTGTGTTAGAATTTAATTATCCTAGTTTTTATTTTTGACATTCTAATTAAATATTTTGTTGAAATTGGAGAGTGGATTAGTGGCTTGATTTTCGGGTGCTGACATTATTTCTATTTGAAAAGATTTGATCTAAGGCAATTTTAAAAA
>JAOTAX010022844.1:0-11966 GCA_025629825.1 Erythroxylum guanchezii
ACTTGTCAACACATGTAAACACATAAGCACATCACAATGGTTTGGGCAGGTCCATAAACATGACAAACTACACAATTCCACATAATGGTCTTGTGTAGTTGTAAACATGAGGGAGTTCATAAAGAAGTTCCGTGCCACTAGTGGGCAGGGAGGAGAAGCCTTGACTTGGTCAATGTGCACGTGACAATTCTTAGATGGACTACACCAAACCCACATAGCATGTAATTCATGAACTGAAAATATTTTACCCATATGACACACTTTTGAAAACTTGTTTTTCATGAACATGACATATTTCACATGCATTCCCATCATTATTTCACAATTCAACAATCACATTCCTATACCAAGCATAAAAGCCATTTTCATCTTAATCAAAAGCAACAAATACAACAATTGCAAAGAAATTCGAATTCATTCCCAAAATTCACACACAACAACATGTGACAAATTCTCAATCATTTAAAGAACAATAAATGCTCCTTTATGAGGTAGTTGGAAAAATCATTAATTCCATTTATTTGAAGAACATTTATAGCTTATTAACTCAACTATAAAAATGTAACCCACCTTAGTTTCCTTGCTTGAAAACCTTGCTCAAATTGCCTCTACTCTTACTCCTCTTACCTCCCTTGATTTTCTTCAACATTGACACAAAAATTCCAAATCAAAAGGGAATCCAAATTGGACAACCCAAATAACCAAATGCATGAAATTGATCCTAGAATACTTATACCTATACATTTCCTAAGCCCTTTGAACCAACACCCTTCCAAAAATCCAAATATTTAAAATACAACTTACCTTGAATCTCCACCAACCTAAGGATTTCTTGGCTCTAATGGAAGCTTTAACCTTCCTCTCTCTTTTTCCCTTCTTGCTCAACCCCAAAATCCCTCTTGAAGGTTAAGAAAAGTTGAAACCTAGCTTAGCCCTCTTTTCTTTCTCTTCTTTTCTCCCACACGACACTCTCTCTCCCTCTTTTCTCTCTATTTTTGTTTTCTGCTTCATCTAATTGAAAGACAACTCATTTTCTTCCCTTTTTTTTTTTTACCATAAATGAGTGCATAATGTCCCTTTTGCCCTTCCTTCAAAGCTTTAAGACTTTCCCACTTAAGTGGTCTTTCCACAATACCCCTTATGCAACTTAACACCTTAGCTTTAGTTCAATTCACCTATGTTACAAAATGCCATTAACAAAAACATGCTAATTTGTTCCATCATACACTAATCTATCAAGATCCCAAAATTAATCTAATCATGCTTAAGCAAATAAAAAAAATTTAGAGGCCAACATTTCTCCCCCCTTAAAGAATTTCGTCCTCGAAATTTTTACCTGATTCATTGAAGAGGTGTGGATACTTTTCCTTCATGGCTTCCAAGGCCTCCCACATGGCCTCTTCCACAGAATGGTTTCTCCACAGAATCTTGAACAATTGAACTGTCTTGTTCCTAAGGACCTTTTCCTTGGTGTCCAAAATCTCTATTGGAATCTTCTCAAAACTCAGATCATCTATTAATTAAACCTTAGTGGTTTGAATGATGTGGGATGGGTCCGATCTATACCTCCTCAACATGGACACGTGAAAGACATCATGTATCTGCGACAATATTGGTGGCAGCGCCAACCTATAGGCTAACGGTCCGATCCTCTCTACAATCTCATATAGACCTACATATCTCGGACTCAACTTGCCCTTCTTGCCAAACCTTATGACTCCTTTCCAAGGAGACGTCTTAAGAAATACTTTCTCACTGACTTCATACTCCATCTCCTTTCGGTGTGCATCAGTATAACTCTTCATTCTATCCTGTGCTGCCTTAAGTTGTTGCTTAACCAGGTTAACCTTATCGACTATCATCTGAAGTAACTCTGGCCCTATCAGTTTCCTTTCTCCTTCTTCATCCCAGCATATCGGAGTCCTACATCTCCTTCCATACAGTGCTTCATAAGGAGCCATTTGAATGCTTGAGTGGTATGAATTATTATAAGCAAATTCGACCAATGGTAAGTGTTCATCCTAAGCTCCTTTGAAGTCCATCACATATACCCCGAGCATTCCCTCAAGGGTCTGAATGGTCCTCTCAGATTGACCATCTTTTTGGGGGTGAAAAGCAGTGCTAAAATTCAACTTGGTTCCTAAAGCCTCTTGTAAGCTTCCCCAGAATCTCGAAGTAAATCGAGGATCCCTATCAAAAATTATGGAATCTGGAACCCCATGTAATCTTACTATCTCGTCAACGTACTTCTTTGCTAGCACATACAGAGAATCAGTCTGTTTGATCGCCAGAAAGTGGGCTGACTTCGTCAACCGATCAATAATGACCCATATGGCATCATGGTTCCTGCTAGTCTTGAGCAATCCCATCAGAAAATCCATGGTTACCCGTTGCCACTTCCACTCAGGAATGGACAATGGCCTTAACTTGCCAGAAGGTGCCTGTGTTTAACCTTGACTTGCTGACACACTAGACACTTACTCACATATTCTACTACATCTCTCTTCATGCCTTTCCACCAGAAATGCTCTTTCAGATCTCTGTACATCCTGGCACTACCTGGGTGTATAACATAAGGCGCATTGTGTGCCTCATCTAGTATTTCATCCTTAACTTCTTTGGCATTTGGAATACAAAATTTGTTTCCTGCTACCATCAGTCCATGATCTCTCACTACCACTTCAGATTTCTTTCCATTCTGAATTTCTTCTCGGAGCTTCTCAATTCTGCATCCTGTGCTTGTAACTCCTTAACTTTCTCCCTGAGTATCGGCCTCACTCTGAAATTAGCAATAACACAATCTGGTTCCTCCTGTTTCAAACTTATTCTAAGCTTCGCCATTTCTTCCAATAACGACAGATACATTGTTTGAACATAAGCAATAGAGGATTTCCTACTCAAGGCATCCGCTACCATATTCGCTTTTCTTGGATGATATTCAATCAACAAGTCATAATCTTTGAGCAACTCTAACCATCTTCTCTGTCTCAAATTCAGCTCTTTCTGACTTAACAAATACTTGAGACTCTTGTGATCTGTAAAAATCTTTGTCTGCACCCCATAAAAATAGTATCTCCAAATCTTCAGGGAAAAAATTACTGCTGCCAATTGCAGGTCATGGGATAGGTAATTTAGTTCATAAGGTTTTAGCTGCTGCGAGGCATAAGTTATTACCTTGTCTCCTTGCATCAGCACACAACCCAAACCCTTCCTTGAAGCATCACTGTAAACTATATAACTTTCCTCTCCTGTAGGCAAAGTTAGAATTGGAGCACTTGTCAATCTGGGTTTAAGTTCCTCAAAGCTCTTTTGACATTCATCACTCTAAATAAACTTTTGATACTTCCTCAACAACTTGGTCATAGGAGCAGCTATCATCGAGAATCCTTCAACAAATCTCTTATAATACCCTGCCAGACCTAGAAAACTTCTTACTTCTGCCACTGTTGTTGGTGCATGCTAATTCACCACTGCTTCAATTTTTCTTGGATCAACATGTACCCCATCTTTAGAAATCACATGTCCAAGGAAAATCACTTCGTGAGGCCAGAATTCACATTTGTTGAATTTAGCATAAAGCTCCCTCTCCCTTAATCTCTGTAACATTATCCTGAGATGTTTCTCATGTTCCCCTTCACTCTTAGAATAAACCAGAATGTCATCGATAAACACTATGAAAAACCGATCCAGATACTCTTTGAACCCCCTATTCATAAGATCCATAAATGCAGCCAGAGCATTGGTCAGTCTGAGTGGCATGACTAGGAATTCGTAATGCCTGTAACGAGTCCTAAAGGCTATCTTGCTTACATTAGGCTCCTTGATTCTGAGTTGATGATAGCCTGACTTGAGATCAATCTTTGAAAAGACCCTTGCTCCCTGCAACTGGTCAAATAGATCATCAATCCGAGGCAGAGGGTATTTGTTCTTAACAACCACCTTGTTGAGTCTCCGGTAATTAATGCACATACGCCATGTCCCATCCTTCTTCCTAATAAATAAAACCGGCACTCCCTAGGGTGACAAACTTGGCCGTACATACCCCTTCGCTAATAGTTATTCCAACTGTTCCTTAAGCTCCTTCAGTTCTGCCGGAGCCATTCTATATGGTGGTATAAAAATGGGTGCGGTTCCAGGAATCAAGTCAATGACAAACTCGATTTCCCTCACTGGTGGCAAACCAGGTAAGTCCTTTGGGAGCACATCTGGAAACTCCCTCACTACTGGAAAATCCTCTAACCTCCCTTCGTTCACCTTAGTATCTACAATCTAGGCCAAGAAGGCTTCACACCCCTTTTTCATCATTCTATTAGCTAGAAAAGCCAAAATAATTCTTGACAATGGCATTCACCTGTCTCCTCTGAAAGTCACCTTTTCACCATTTCCAAAGTCAAACTCTACCTCCTTGAGGCTACAATCTAATTTTGCATGATACTTCTCCATAGCATCCATTTTAAGTATAACATTAAGACCTTTCAACTCTAGAGGCAACAAGTCGACAACCAGTCTAGCACCATCAATAACCAGTTCACGGTCTCTATACACTCGACTGATTACGCCTTTCTCCCTAAAGGAGTTTTAACAATTAAGGGACTATTTAAAAGCACTGAATTCACAGCATGCAAAGTCATACTTGCATAAACAAATGAATGCGTAGAACCAGTATCAATCAACACATAAACTGTAGAATTGAATAACTGAGCCATACCCGTGACCATTTTAGGAGCGGCTGCAGCTTCCTCTCTAGTCATGGCGAATAACCTTGCCTGAGCCTGAGCCTGACGTCTTGGCCTCCCTGGAGGATTAGCCTTCCTTGCAGCTCTAGAACTGCCCACATCTGTGACTGATCTAGTTCCCACTGTTTCTGCTCTTCTTGGGGTTTGCGTCTGCGACCCCTCTTGCCTGATTGCTTGGGGATAGTCCCTGATCATGTGTCCCTTCTCCCAGCATCAAAAGCATGCTCCGAGTAACTTGAAACACGTTCCTTTATGAAGTTTCCCACAATGCTCACATTGGGGAGTTCGTATATCTGCTTCTTCCCGTCCTTCCCGTGCCTCCCACACTTGAGGCTTGCCTTGAAACTGCCCTTGCTTGCTTGTTCTTGGAAGGACCACTACTTCCCACTTCACTCTGAGTATGGAAACTCTTTATACCCCTCTCAACCATTGAAGCACTCATCCCTTTCTTGGAAGACTGCTCACGGTTCTTCCTCTTCTTGTTCACTTTGGACTTTCTATTCTCCAAATTTTCAGCCTGGAGTGTGGCATCTACCAGCTGCTGGTAGTCACAGAAATTATGGATCAGTACCTTCTCCTTGATCCCTAGATGAAGTCCCCCTTCAAAATTGCGGCACTTATCCTCCTCTTTCACCACAATGTTAGCCACATACCGAGATAATTGGGTGAACTTCAGCTCATACTCACTCACAATCATTTCCCTCTGTGTGAGATTTAGAAATTCTCTGGCCTTCTCTTGGATATAGACCCTCAAGAAGTACTTCCTGCGAAAAGCTTCTAGAAAGTCCCTCCATGTCAGCACTGGAGGCATAGCCTGACTATGGGGCACTGATTCCCACCAGTGGAGTGCATCCCCCTGGAGCAAGCTGACTGCATAGTCCAGTTTCTCTTCATCAGTGCACTTCATCTGAATCAAGACTCTCTCTGTCATCTTCAGCCATGCTTCAGCCTCTTTGGGATTTGTAGTCCCATTGAAGTCCACAGCTCCGTACTTATGAAGCTTATCATACTGTCCAGTCCTCTCCACTAGAGCTGGCACCAGCACTCGTGACCTTTGGCCCACGGCATAGGTGAAAGCCTGGGCAAAGGCTTGAAAGAATTGCGTGTCCAGAGGGTTTACTTGAGGCATAGGAGGAGGAGGTGGTGGCACTTTATGCTGCACACTAGGTGCTTCAGAATCAGAAGTAGAGCGTGTCCCTGCGTCCTGCGAGACATGCGATTCATCTGTACTTCCCCGATGAGAGCTAGATCGAGTCAAAGCTCCTCGAGTTCTTTTTCGAGGTGGCATAGTCACTCCTTCAATTTAAAACCATTGAAAATCTTTAGGTCATGCAAAACAGTTTCAAATCATGTAAAACAATTCAAAACAATGCATGTGGTTCATGTAAAATAATGCGTGTTCACTTCATACTTGAAAACTACCCAATTAGTTGCCTAGGAGATCGCTAAACCTAGTCGCGTTGATACCATAACATGTTGGACCCCGTTTCTGGAGCCCAACATCCAGAGTCATAAACCTTGTGCTTATTACTCTGTAGGACATTTGCCATCATTCCACAATGGTGGTGTGCCCACACCGATTAATCACTGACATTACAACTTGACTCCTTCAAAGAAATTATAACTCTAAGTCTCTAGATTGTTTTGAAGCAAGAATCATCTCAATCAGAGCTCTATAGATCAAGATATACTTAAAAAGCCTAAGCGTGTCCATACCCAAATCATGCTCTCCCAACTGGCCTCTCACTTACTCTAATGCAAACTTTTTCAAATCAACTCCAAAAGATACCAATTTTCATGGAGAGATAGGAAAAGGTGTTAGAATCTGTTGCTTCAAGAATTAGCTCATTTGGAGGTCAGATGAGGAAGTTATGCCTGAAAGGATCAAACATGATTATACCTTCAATTCAATTTGTATCTATCTTGGTGCGATTGCCATAACTTTCAATATAGATGTCCGATTGAGTTCGTTTTTGAACCATTTGAAAGAAGACTTCAAGATCTAAAATTTCATGAAGACTACAAAATTAGATTCTGCGTCTAAAAGGGTCAAAAATCACAATTTCCTGAAGCTATCTTGTGAAGGTCTATTTAATGGACATGCATGTCCGTTTAACGAACATTGTCGGAGTTATAAACCCCTTTTCACCCGAGAAGGTCCGTTAATCAGACCTTCAAGTCCATTTAACGAACATGGGAGAAGCTGAGGGCCTTTTTGAGTTATAAAGGTTCGTTAAATGGACCTGAAGTTCGTTAAACGGGCATGGGGGTTTCCCAAACCCTTCCAAAGCCCCTCCAATGCTTCCTACATCTAATCTAACGTCATATTCACTCAATATCTCCCCAAATTCAACTCTTCTAGTTCCCAATCACTTCATAACAACTCAAACACCAAATTTATCTCACAACATTCTCAATTCTCAACCCATTTGGTTCATCAAAACCACAATTTCCCATCATTAACCATAGCTATCCTATACACAAATCCTAAGTAGCATCCCAACTTGTATCAATCATAACTTTCCATTCCGATATCTAAAATTTACAAACTTTATATAGTTGGAAAGCTAGAAAGATCCTCTATAACTTCCAAGAAGATAATTTTTACCAATTCTACCTAGATTATTCTAGAATTTCCCTTGAATTCTAAACACAATTCTTACCCTTATAAAAATTGAAAATAGCAATGTAAAAACTTGAAAAGCTATAAACAAACATAATGCCTATGTATTTCATTCCCATCAAAAGATAAGAGTTTACAATGCTTTAGTGGGCATTTCGAGCCACAAATACATCATAATCCAAAATACAAACTTTGCCAAATGCAATAATTTCTCAAAATGCAACTAAAACATTGTTTTACAAATTCCAACTTCTAAAAGAACAAAGTGCAAATGGGAGTGATGCCTTGACGCTCAACTCGATAGCTTGATATCTTTCTCATCGCCTATGGACGGGAAGGAGTGGGGGTGAGCTTAACGCTCGTAGGTAACACTTTTATAATTGGTAATAAGCAAAACTATTGAAAACCTTCATGATCAAAGCAATTTCTCACAAAAATCCATAAAACATATATTTCTCAACTTTGTCAATCCAATTCACAATTCACATAAGTCAAGCATTCTTCAAACTTGTCAACACATGTAAACACATAAGCACATCACAATGGTTTGGGCAGGTCCATAAACATGACGAACTACACAATTCCACATAATGGTCTTGTGTAGTCGTATACTTGAGAAAGTCCATAAAGGAGCTCCGTGCTACTAGCAGGTAGGTGGGAGAAGCCTTGACTTAGTAACGTGCACGTAACAATTCTTGGATGGACTACACCAAACCCACATAGCATGTAATTCATGAACTGAAAATATTTTGCCCATATGGCACATTTTTGAAAACTTGTTTTTCATGAACATGACATATTTCACATGCATTCCCATCATCATTTCACAATTCAACAACCACATTCCTATACCAAGCATAAAAGCCATTTTCAACTCAATCAAAAGCAACAAATACAACAATTGCAAAGAAATTCGAATTCATTCCCAAAATTCACACACAACAACATGTGACAAATTCTCAATCATTTAAAGAACAATAAATGCTCCTTTATGAGGTAGTTGGAAAAATCATTAATTCCATTTATTTGAAGAACATTTATAGCTTATTAACTCAACTATAAAAATGTAACCCACCTTAGTTTCCTTGCTTGAAAACCTTGCTTAAATTGCCTCTACTCTTGCTCCTCTTTCCTCCCTTGATTTTCTTCAACATTGACACAAAAATCCCAAATCAAAAGGGAATCCAAATTGGGCAACCCAAAGAACCAAATGCATGAAATTGATCCTAGAATACTTATACCCATACATTTCCTAAGCCTTTTGAACCAACACTCTTCAAAAAATCCAAATATTTAAAACACAACTTACCTTGAATCTCCACCAACCAAAGGATTTCTTCACTCTAATGGAAGCTTTAACCTTCCTCTCTCTTTTTCCCTTCTTGCTCAACCCCAAAATCCCTCTTAAGGTTAAGAAAAGTTGAAACCTAGCTTATCCTTCTTTTCTTTCTTTTCTTTTCTCCCATACGACACTCTCTCTCCCTCTTTTCTCTCTATTTTCGTTTTTTGCTTCATCTAATTGAAAAACAACTCATTTTCTTCCCTTTTTTTTTAATACCATAAATGAGTGCACAATGTCCCTTTGCCCTTCCTTCAAAGCCTTAAGACTTTCCCACTTAAGTGGTCTTCCCATAATACCCCTTATGCAACTTAACACCTTAGCTTTCGTTCAATTCACCTATGTTACAAAATCCCATTAACAAAAACATGCTAATTTGCTCCATCATACACTAATCTATCAAGACCCCAAAATTAATCTAATCATGCTTAAGAAAATTAAAAAAGAATTAGGGGCCAGCATTTGCAACATCAAATAACGACCTTGATTATGACATAAGAGGATTCTAGACTGGAAATCATGATCCTAAGGTGTGTCGTTGCAAGACAAGATGTTGGGCATGACAAAATCACTTTGGTGAGAGTGCGAGGGCCCCAAGTTTTCGAAGACAACTGAAGTGCCAAGAAGCTAGAAAATTTCTTGTAGAATATGGAGCAATACTTTGTAGCGGTAGAGGTGTCTGATTTAGAGAAGGTGTTAATCATGACTATATATATGGTGAAGGATGCAAAGTTGTGGTAGATAACGAGAATCTTCAATGACATCAGTGTGAGTGGACCTCTTATTGACATTTAAGGGAAGATGAAGAAGGAGCTGACATACCAGTTTCTCCCCAATAACACTTTATGACTTATGAGGGAAGTTTTGAAGAGGATAAAGTAAGATAGCTTAGTCCGAGAGTATGTGAGGAAATTCATATCTTTGATGTTGGATATGTAGAACATGTCTGAGGAAGACAAGTTATTCAACTTCATAAGCAACTTAAAAAGGTTGGGCATAAATAGATCTTCAAATGTAGAACGTGAAAGACCTCTTAAATGGGATAGTGGTTTCGGATGCCATAGTGGACCTTCAAATGCCACCACCAATTCAAACTAGCAATGAGATCAAGAATAATGGTGGGACACAGAATGACTCAAAGAAAGGTACAGAGAAGGTATGTGAATCTTCTCAGTAGAAGTCTAAGAAACAAACAGAATGAAATATTGCTTGTTTCATTTGTAAAGAGTCGCATTTTTGCTTGTGAATGCCCAAAATGGAAGGTGGGTAAGGAGTAAATAAATTCTATGGTCATGAAGGATCAAGGAGAAAGAGAGGATGACAAGACAGAAGAAGTCTACCTTAATAATTATGCTCTTTTGGGCTTAATGAGTCCTGTGAAGGACCGTTCGAACAAAAACAAGGATAAAACTGATAAAGAGGGAATATGGTATGTTGGAGATGTGCCAATAACTAAGGACTCTTCGAGAGAACCACATTTAGAGGAGTGCTTAAGAATTATTTCAATGAGGGCATCAAGTTTTTCTAGTGGGGGTGGCTTATTAGACCCTTAAGTCCTAATTGCAAAATCTTGCCACTATTGAAGAGCTTTAACCAATGTTTGATACTCGAAATGATGGAACAAGGCAAATACTTACAAGTAGGTAAGAATTATGGGCATTGTTAAAGAGTTGACATGCACTAATGCACGTTGGCAAAAATTGTCATCAAGATGCAAGATTTGGATGTGAGACCACAAGATAGCTTTAGATAGACCTTAGGTTGAAGGTAGCTAGATCACATGCATGAGGGTGGCATACGAGAGCTCTAAAAACTTAATTTAGGCTTAAATAGATGGACCATAACTAATGTATTTAAGATAGGTAAGCATAGGATTGGACCAGTGTGTTATGAAAGGCTTTGGACTTGGATAACTCATCATCAAAGGATAGAGATCAAGGGAAGATCTTGGATGATGTGTCAGATAAGATAATAGTAGTTATACATCAGGTCCAAAACATAAAAAGCATGTGGGAGGATCACTGAAAATATTAGAGTTCTTTATGTATATGGATGTATTATTCCTAGTTAAATGTAATCTGTTATCTTGTAAGTTATGATATCTCTAAATCTTTTTATATTGAGACCTATTTGGATTGAGGTTTCATCCAATTGGTTACTGTGATGTAATCCTTTAAGGATAGAGGTGGTCTAGTTAATTCAGTTTAATTATAGTTCTAAATTGTAAAGTCAACGGTGCCTATAAATAGTTTCTTTGAGCCTTGCTCCTGGAAGAAAAGAGATAGAAGGTAAGGAAACACATTGAGGGAGGGAGCATTCCTTTTTGTATTTTTGGGGAAGTACTAAATGTTAGTTTTTACTATAGCTCTTATATGTTTATTCTTGCCTATGATTATTTAATACTTTTGTTGTATTCATACTTGAGTGTGAGAATTAAACATTTCGAAGATCGTGAGGCATTTGAGAACAAGGTTTTGTTAGTCAATGATCACGTAGGAAGGCTCAGTCTTACTTAAATAGACATAAGTGAGATTTCAGTGTAAAGGAGTAAACATAATTTCAGTATACGTTTGGTGTCTAGAAAAACCTTTGTAACACTAGCCAACTTGAAGACATTTTTCTTCAAATTAAGTTAATGGAGTAAGAATAAAGCAATTTGTAAAGCTTATTCCCTGCGGTTTTTATAGTTATCTCCAATTTATTTAGCTCTAACTATTTGATATCTTTGGATAATATTTCATATTGATTTATCGTATTTGAGCTTAATGTAGTAAAAATGATTGTTTGTTCTTTTGTATGAATGAGGTTAATTTCTTTGATTTAAAGTTTAGATGTAATCTTTTGACATCTTTTAATTAAATGATATTGTTTATAAGTTGATTTATTATTTTTTTGTAATTAATGCTTATTAAAGCTTTATGACATTTTGCATGATTTAAGATGTTATATAACAAACCATATGTAACATATAATACAATCTAGACTATCACAAAAATAAATGAATCATAAACTGAATTTATAAGTTTTCATAGAGTATAGAAAAACAACAACGACAATAACATCCCGGTAAAAGTCCCATTGATACATTGGGTCTGAGGAGATCCAAAAGCACACAACCTTATCGCTAACTAGTAGAAAAGTTGTTCTCGACAGATATATATATATATATATATATATATATATATATATATATGTATGTCTGTATGTCTGTATTTATATATAAAGTTTTCATAAAAAATAATGAATTTAATTTCAGACTTATAATTGT
>JAOTAX010022898.1:0-11963 GCA_025629825.1 Erythroxylum guanchezii
GACCCACCCGCAAAATCAACGGGTGGGTCGGGTACGGGTAAATATGAATCGGGTAAAAAAACATACCAACCCATACCCGGACTGTTAGGGCGGGTACAGGCGGGTAAACGGGTGACCCGCCCGTTTTGCCAGGTCTAAGTAAAACCCAACCTAGATCCCCTAATCTCAACCACATCAAATTATGCGACATTTATGACGATTTCCTTCTGTAAATTCATCACAGAAGTTGGGACGAAGATGGAGCAAGAATAACATCCTTTGTCATTTGGAAACTAAATTTACAAAAGTTACAATCGTGCAAGCTAACTTATAGCCGTGAGTTTTCAATTAATATGTACTAATAACCATTAATATTTTGAATTAATTAATACAACTATACTACTAATGTAACGTTAATATAAAATGTAATAATTGAAATTAAGAAATAAATGTAAAAAGAGTGGATTTTAGCGACAAATTTTTTTATACTTATTTATTTGTACATTAACGAATTAAAATGAAAATTGACAAATTACAAAAATACAATATTAATGTGTTCATTACAAATAAGAGTACCATAATGATGATGATTGTAAATGATAATTGTGTGTCATTTCTAAAGCAATCTTTAACCAAGATTTTCCGCCATTTAACTTGTTTCTTTTTGTGCTTGTTTGTTATCCAATTTTCATATCTTTGAAAGCTTTTTTTCCTTCTCACAAAGCAAATTAACTTTGTTGGTAAAGAAGTAGAAGATCACTTCGGGGGAAGAAAGATAATATCTTGACGAATTTCAAGTATTTCTCACGTACGTTTTGTTTGTTTTTTCATTCGTAGATTTTCTTACTTGTTTTTATTATCATTCCCTATCTGTATCTCTATCTTTAAGCAATTATTTATCTTACTTGTTTTTTATTACCATTCCCTCCTTCTGTATCTCTATCTTTAAGCAATTTTTGAGGAATAGCTCAGCAAACCCAACTTTTCGTGAATGCAATGCCTGCCTCTTTTGAATCTTTATAATATGACTCTATTACTGATAATACATAATTTTGTTAATTTACTGTTATTATTAAATTTAAAGTGGAGAGATATAAGGTACTTTACTGGTTGCGTCTGGTGGGTTTTAAACTGAATTTGTTCTTTATGTTTTCCTTAAAGTAAGTTTTGAAGATATTTTGATTATTTTGATGCATGGAAGTCATTCGTATCTAACTTTTTTGTTTGTGTTTATAGTTTCTGTTTATACATATGCGTGAGTGATAATTAATGTGATTGTAAAGGTTGAGTTGCTTAATATTAACTTCTAATTAAGACTTTCTAAAGCATATTATTCATTTCATGGGAAGAATTTACCATGAAACCTTTAATTTTCCAATCACTTTTTCTGTTATAGGATTTAAATAAGGTATGCAGGGCAAATTAAAATACCTCCCAGTATTTTTTGAACACTCCTTTTTCGTTGTGTTAATAATTTTATTTGAAAATAAAGCAATAATGGTACTTCATTTACGAATTTGCTAGGTGTATAAATGGAAGGTAGATCTATTCCATACTGTTGATTAGATTATGAAATTGAGAAGGAGCAACATAAGAATGATATTGGCATTGGCAATGAGAGTAATAATATGAATTCAACTAATTTGGTTGGCAATGAGACTTGTAATATGAATTCAACTAATTTGGCTACCATTGAGACTTTGAATTCAACTGATTTGGTGAATTCAAATTCTGAGGAGAATTTGAACAGAGTCCACTCATCTATTCCAAGAGAGGTAATACCAAAATTTGGCATGGAGTTCGAGATGGAAGAAGAAGCTTATCAATTTTATTTAATTTATGCCAAACATGTCAGCTTTGGAATAAGAAGAAGCAAAAGTCACAAAGATAAATATGGTAAATTGATTTGTAGGATTTTTTGTTGTAGTACTGAAGGTAAAAGGATACCTGATAAAAGAGATTTGTATGTAAGAGCTCCACATTCATAAACAAGATTTGGTTGTGAGGCAAGAATGAAAGCTAATAGTGTGAAAATTGAAAATTTTCAAGTGATTCAATTTGTCAAGGACCACAACCACTACCTTTCAAGTCCTAACAAAACACATTTGTATAGAAGTCATAGAAAGATATCTTCAGCTGTAGCAATGCAAATTGAAATGGCTAACGATGTGGGCATTCCATCAAAAGCATCCCATTATCTTATGGTGAGACAAGCAGGTGGGAAAAATAATGGTGGCTTTATTCAGGAGGATTACAAGAATTATTTAAGATCTAAAAGAACAAGAGACAAGAAAAAGGCAGATACAGGTCGCGTGTTAGAATATTTGTATAAAATGTAGATTGAAGATCCTAATTTCTTTTATGTCATTCAAGTGGATGAAGATGATTTGATAACTAATATATTTTGGTTAGACGCAAAGATGAGGAATGATTACTTAGACTTTGGTGATATTGTTTGCTTCGATACTACTTACAAGAAGAATGGTGAGGGTCATCCACTTGCTTTATTTGTCAGTGTTAACCATCATAAGCAAACAGTAGTTTTTGGTGTTGCTCTCCTATATGATAAGACTGCTCTTACATTCGAGTAGTTGTTCGACACATTTGCTAGAGCCATATCTGAGAAAAAGCCTACAACTATTCTGACTGACCAGGATGTGGCGATGGCAAAGGCATTAGCTTCAAGATGACCTGAAACTCATCATCAACTTTGTATCTAGCACATTTATCAAAATGCTGCAATCTATTTGAGTGGTATTTTTTCTCAGTTTAAAGATTTTTCACCGGATTTCAGCTCATGCATATATGGCTTTGAAAAAGAAGAAGAAGATTTTTCCAATTCATGGAATAAGATGCTGCAAAAATATGAACTTTAAGATCATGATTGGTTGAAACGTATGTTTCATATAAAGAAAAAATGGGCTTTGGTTTATGGACGTAAAATGTTTTGTGTGGACATGACCACCACCCAACGAAGTGAGAGTATAAATAGCATTGTAAAAAGGTACGTAAGTTATCAGCATAACGTTTTACAATTTTTTAATCACTTCCAGCAGCTTATTGACGATTGTCGATTTGATAAGTTAAAAGCTGATTTTAAAAGTAATGTAAGCACTCCAACATTGTCAGCCCCTGTTCAAATTTTAAAGCATGCAGCTACTGTCTACACGCTAGAAGTGTTTAAATGTTTTCAAAATCAATGGAACCATCTCATGATTCTAGTTTTCGTCTTTGCAGTGAAGATGGTAGAGTTACAAAATAAGAGATCGCTTTTGTAGGGAAGAGCTAATCTAATATGGTCACTTATAATTCATCAAATGATGAAGTCCATTGTAATTGTTGGAAGTTTGAGTTTGCTGGTATTTTATGTTCTCATGTTTTGAAGGTTTTTAACTTGAAAAATATTTTGAGAATATAGAGTAAGTATATTTTAAAAAGATGGACACGGAAAGCAAAATTGTGGTATATTGATAGTAAAAACTCCTCTATCAATGAAAATGAAATGGATCCTAAAATGTTGTCAAGTATAAGGTACAAAGAATTGTGTGCTTTAAGCTTGTGATTGGTTACAAAAGCTGCAGAAAGGAGAGATACTTGTAAAATTGTGAAAGATCAGCTTCTCAACATGTTGAAGATAGTCGATGAGATATTGCAAGGTGAAGAAATAGTTGATAAGGCGAACATCATATCACAAGATGAAGAGTTGACCCAACGGTCAAATACTGAAATGAATCTGATCAATCAACCTGACATTAATTTTGGTTAATAGAATAACATTAGAGGTGTCAAAATAAAGACAAAACCTATATCAAGTAAGAGATTGAAGGGTGGATTAGAGAAAAGTTCAAGGAAAAGAAGGAATGTAAAAAAATGCAAGATTTCAACAAATATGGCAGGTTCCATCTATCTCCCTTTCCAATACTTAGGTTATACTTTTGCTAATTTTACGTTTTCAAACCTTTAATGTATATAATTTATATTATGATAATTTTAAGTATATTTTGGTTTAACTACTCTATTCAGGATTCTGAAGAAAATTTCCAACATACTCATATTATCTCCAGTATACAACATCCCATATTACATCTAGATCAGGTTAGCTTTCAGTAATTAATAATGTTGCATGTGTTATTTTACTTGTTTTGAACAAAATTTCCTTTTTTTGTTATGAAAAATAGCAAATGCACCTACTTTCTGTTTTGATGGATTTTACAAGTATAGTTTACAATCATGGAGACTATAGACCACATTCTTAGGTTTTATTTATAATATTGTCTCTTAGCCATAATTGTTTAGTGATTTCAATTTTGCATTTATGGACCACTTGGTTATGACATATACGAAATGCAACCGATTGGTGTTTGTATGGATAACACAATTATGCTTTACACTCATCATTATTCTGGAACAAATTCTCAAGTATTATTTGTAATATTTTCTTTTTGTAATTTGTTATTAATCTCCTCATGATTTATCATGTTAGGTCATTGATGCAGAAACAAGTAAACAAAGTATTAGTGCTATTATCCACCTTCAATACGCATAACTGATTTACGTATGGTAATTTGAAGAAAGATTTTGTCTTAATTTCAATTTTTATTAGCATTTTATGTTTATAATTGTATTAATTAATTAAAATGCATTATGATTCATAGGCACAACAAACATTTGGTTTTGAAAATTTGGGAGAAGCAAACAATTTAGGAGTTGGTATTTCCTACGAGAACTTTGATTGTTCTCTTCATGGTGAAAAGTTTTGTATTTGTAAAAGAGGAGTCTAATGTAAATTTAGCTCAAACCCAAATCTTGCTATTAGTAGACTGAAGTTCATTCATTTTATTGCAAAATGTTAAGAAAACAACATGTTCTTACATTTACTGCAAAATGTTAAGAAAAAACATGTTCTTACATGTTACTGCAATGTAATTCATTTACTGCAAAAATGTTAAGCAAACAAAGAATTTAATTCTGGGATTTTGGAGATTAAATGTCTTTAGTTACGACAGTGCAAGTTAACTTGCACGGCCCTGCATGAATTAACATCGTGAATTGCATGATCGTGCATGTAGGTTTTGATATGGTTTAACTTAACGTTGTAATCGGAAATTAATCCATTGTATTTACAAATTAAACTAATTAATATTCATACAACTTTGACCTGATTTCACTCAATTCATATTTATTCAAATCACAACCAATTTCACCATATTAATTGGAGTACAATCAAAATAAATTCAATACAACATTTTCTCGCTTTTACTCAAGCAAAACAAACAATACTAGAATATGAAAATAAATAATGTAAACAACAATTTCCTCAACATTTCCCACAATTTTACTTAAGCAAAACAAACAATACTAGATAATAGACAACAATTTTCCCAATTAATAGTAAAAGATATCAACGATCATTTCAATAAATACAACCTAAGAATTTGAAAGTCATAATACTCTATGAATAAGTTATTCTTTCCGTATTTAGCCAAAATCAACAAGCACTTCAATTAAAAGAACCATCAAACAAGTGTGATAGATACTCACTCAACTCCTCATCCTCTCAAGCATTTAAAGGTAGGATATGTATTCACTCATCATTCATTTCATGTAGGGCATCTACCATAAGCTTGCTTACCAATCGAATCTCCACCACTTATATCAAACACAGGCATCAATCCGAAGGTCTTTATTTAGGTTATAATGGAGCCGAGCTAAAGGTAGGAAAAAGGAAAATTGTAATTTAAAACCACAATACAAATTGAGCATTTAAACATATACAAAAGAATGACCATTAAACACTCAATTCTTTCCTCTCACTTAATAAAATTAACACTTTCCATTTTTTTTTCTTTTCTCTCCTCTTCTTTTCATTTTCTACTCACCTTCTCTTCCTTCATTTTCTTTTCTTTTTTTGTCTTTTTTTCATTTTTTTTCTTCTTATTTTTTACTATATTTTTCATTTTTTATTTATGATTCTAAAACAAGGAAATCAAGAGAAGAGAAATATAAAGGAGAAGTGAAAATCTCCAGGACCATACCCATCCCTAATACAACAGCGAACTATACGTTATGATTCCCTACACTTATTCCATAAACCCAATTATACTCATTCAATTGCTTAACTTGCCTTATGGTAGGTACAACGAAGATGATAAATAATCCAGGTCAAGGCTTATATTTGCGTTTAAAGAAAGAAAAGGTGTCACGTCAAGCTCAAAGGGGGGTTTACTAAAGGTAAAATCATGGTGGCCTTTTAAGAAAAAGGGTTAAATCCTAATTGCCTTCATCATTTCAATATTTGCATAAGATTGTGTGATCTCAATTAGTATTTGCATGCAAGTTCTGGAGTTTCTTAATCATGAAAGAACACTCTCGAAAAATAATTACATAGTTTGGTGTTTAATATTTCAAAAATGCTCAAAATCTTGCCAAATGAAAGGTGTCATTTATCTGTCACAATAGGCCAATGTTCTTCTAATCGAAATCTAAGTCAATTAGTCTAAGAATGCAAGCATACTCATTCACTCATATTATGCATTTCTAATCCAGATTGAGTTCATTTAATAATCAAGCATCTCTAACTACTAAATGGGAAAACAAACACACAAGACATAAATAATCATTTTTTTCTTTTGTTCTAAACTATTACTCATGCAGCACTTGAACATCACTTTGCCCTCGATGTGATAAGAAAATGAAAGGGTGATCTAAGAGGCAAAGAACGAAAGTAAGGATAAAGATGAAAACGAAAAGAAATTAAAACAACAACCAATAAAAAGAGAAAGTTTAAAAACACGATACTAAGATGAGAGTGGAGGTTGTCCAAAGCGAGCATTCAAATTGGCCATGAAGGTTCAGATCTCTGCCACGCTAGCTTCAATGTTGTGGAGCCTGTCATTTGTTTGCCAGTCCAATGCTATCAATTGATTTATCAGTGATTGATACTCCACATAACTATATGAAGATGTCTGATGCGTATGTTGGGGTTGGGGAGGTGGAACATCATCTTCTTATGAAGCTTCCATTTTTGTAACTCGAGCTTGCTTGCTGCTCGAAGCTTCCCCCGTGTCATCATGGATAAGAACATAGTGATCGCCTTGCCACCTAATAACCTTCATCGACAATAAATATTTCAAGTTAAAAGTCGAGTTGCCCGAAACTAACTGCATCGGTATGTGTGTTCTCTCAGTTAGCAAGCCAAGATGTTCTATAATTTGGGTCACAAATACCTCAACTACTATTTTACCTGCACTAGATTGAGCCACTTCATGTAAATGTAGACGTAACCAACTACTAACATTAAAGGGCCTGACATTTACCATACACCACAAAATAAATAAGTCAGTTTTAGAAACTGCCCCATTACTATCTCCTCTACAATAGTGTAAAGTTAAAAACCGATGGAGATAGTGAAGCGTAAGGTCCATTATTGCAGATGATTTAGACCGATTGAGGGAAAACACTTTCTTAAAATTGGTCAATTGTGACCAAAAGTTGCTAGCCACAAAATCGTCAAGAAATTCATAGAAATCAGTATTTGGAAAGCCAAAAATATCATTAAGTACTTCTAAAGTGATCTCATAATATGCATTCATTAATCAAAATTTAAGACTTAACACAGTGTCCCTATTATTAGTTTTAAGAACTAATTCTAAAGTGTCAGAAACTCTAATGTCAATTCTACAAATGAATTTTTCCTAAATTCAGAAATTTGTTCCCAGCCTATATTTTGTAGCAACTCGTGGACTTGATCAAATATTCCTAATTCAATAAATGCTTGAGAATCTAAAAATCTATTCAAAATAATTTTACGATCCTTAAGAAAAGTGTACCCTTGTTGGTGCTGTCTACTTTGAAAGTTAAGGCATTGAATACTTGAATTATGCTCTTGTGGTGGAGACGAGGGAACTCTGGGTTGTTTCATTCTTGGAGGCATAACTGGTTGCGTAGGTAGAGGTAGTGTTTGTGCTCCTACTAGGTTGGTTTCGTGGACGCACGGGCTTGTAGCGTTAACTGGAGCGATGACATAGTTGTGTGATGCCTACTGCGGCAGGGTTGTGCGGTGGCCACCAAGAGATTACTGTAGGCGTGCGTTGGGTGAGGGGTGTGCGTTTGTGAGGGATGGAGATTGGGTCTACAAGTGGAGAAGAAGCAAAGCAAAATAATCCAAAAATGAGTAGAGATGGGAATTTATAATGGAGGAAAGGGTCAAGAGTGTGGCTAGGAGACTCCTCAATCACACCCGTGACTTGGGGAGCACAGGTGTGGCTCCCCAATCATGGGTAGTCACACCCTTGACCCTCCCCTCTATTATAAATACCCACCTCTACGTGACTGGGGAGTCACACCCGTGGGAGTCAAGGGTGTGACTCCCCAGTCAGACCCCTGACTGGGGAGGGACTTCTCCCAATCACGAGTGTGACTTGGGGGAGTCACACTTGATAGTGCGGTATCCCCGTTCAAAAATCGAATCTAATTCAACTAAAGAAAAAAGGGAATCCACGGTGACAGAGAAAGATGAAGCAAAGAAAGCATATAGCTTGGCACCCCATAACAATGGAATTCAACTTGGCCCTATTTCTGCTAAAAAAGAAGAAATCGGAAAGGTTGCATCTGCATTGCATGCATAGTGATGAGATAGGTGATGAACTGAAAGGGAGCTCAGAGCGATAGGAGAGGCTTGTAGTGCAGCAAGAAGAAAAGAACGAATTGATTCTTTGTTTGACCTTTTTCTTTTTCGAGTGAACCCACTAAAATGAAATTGTAACATATCTTTATGAACATGTATGCTATACTAGTACTACAATCTAGTAGAAGGAACATTAACAGTCAACAATATCAATACCTGGCACATCTTTCCTCCCCATTTCTCTAGCTTACAAGAATTTGGCTATTTGGATTTGCTTGTTCTGACTTAGTTATGTGATCTTTCCTAGTCTTCTTCCTGAAAAAAAAAGTTGATGAATCAGAAACAAGATATAAAAAAAATTATGGAACATAAATATCGTAATTTGTGGGTTATACCTTTTGTTACACTTCCAGTTCCTGTGTTAGTAGGAGCACGATCTAACTATTCAACAAATAAGTAGGAGTTTTATTTATCAATATGTATTGTCTTGTTCTTGCATATTCTTACTGGTTTTCCAAATTAATCCCGCTAATTCAAATAATTCAAAAGAATAGGTACAACATCCCTTTCTTTAATCAACGATTATACTAATTGATATGTTTCCATAAATAATTGAAATTCAATTTATTGATCTGTATCTTCAATTTTTGGAAACTTATAAAACTCTTCTATTAAACCCTGATCAATGAACCCACTATCCCACCTTCAAATTTTATCTGATTGAATCCATAGACATTCCCACATTTCCATCCCTTATTATTTTGAATTTCCCATTTATTTACATTATTGGATCATTCTTCATCCAATTATATGGATTGATATAAATGCGTAAAAGATATTAGTCACAATTAAGAGCCGAGTACTCTACCATTGAGTTACCAACCCAAATAACAAATAAAAAACTTAGGTTATATAAGTACAATCAGAATCATAAAAAAATTTATATCATATCAAATCCAATAAACCAAAGATTTGACTGAAGAAAAAATGACGCATTGGTTTAATAATCAATATTCCCTTTTTCATCAATTCTATAAGAGTAAAATCTTTTTGAATCATTAGAATATTGACACTCATTTCTCCTCTTTGAATAAAGGATATAATAATTGATCGTGGATTTGTCAGTATAAGTAGAAGACTTGATTCAAAAAGTTCTCACAAATGCCAAACATATCTTGTTCCAATTCGTTAAGCATAAATGGAACTTCTATAAAAGATTCCAATAAAAAGGTTTGGATATATAAAATTCATCTTATCTTTCTTATTCCTAATTATCAAGAATTTGCACGAAAAATGGATACATTCAATATCCAATTTTTTGACAGCCGAAAGGGGGCCTTAATTAACTTTTGATTTTATCTGATTTTCTTTATTTCCAAATCAAAAAGAAGAAAAATTTCATTCTACTATACTATCGGCTCTCATAGAATAGTGCTGATTATAGTATGCCCTTATTTATTTACATTTATCTACGACACCAAATTGGAATTCTTTGCATTTTTTTTGCAATCCATTAAGAAGTAAGAAGTCAAGTTTCATTCAAATTAATCACTTTAACTAACTTGACTAACATTTTTTTTTACATAAAATATAAGTTAAAAGGTAGTAAGAACTAAAATGAACAATACAGTAGCAATAAATGCGAGAATATTTACTTCCATAATCTTATCCTTTTGTTATGATTTACTTTGCAATAACTCGGGATTGATTCCCATAGAGATGATAACGTCTATAAATTAAATGGGATGAATTCCATGGTGATGATGTCCAACAAGATCAATATCATAAATAACAATATCTAAGTTATCAAATCGATTCTTCGTCACACTTGGAATAGTATAACATAAAAACATCATTTATCCATAACTAAGAAAATAATGTATTCCTAATCCAATCGAGAATTTGGTTTCATTACCTTATTTTTACTTATTATTTATTTATCTTTTTTCCAACTCCATTTTTCTAAATTCCGAAATAAATGGGCTTCTAGATGCGAGATTTCCTTAGTGATCTTTTTAGAGCCTTCGCTTGTCACATGAGTCTAAATGTTGTTAAAAAAAAAGATTTCCATGATTATTTCTACAATTTACTCTTATATCACCCCCAAAACCCATTCATTCAATTTTTTCTTTGATTTTCGAAAAATAATAAATAAATACTTTTTTGTCCCTTCCACACCTTGTGCAGGATTTCCGGCTTAGACTTTCTCGGTGAGCCTATAAGGATCAGACACCCATATTCCTGAACCATACAATCTAGTTACATGAAAAGCATTTTTTTCCTATTCTCATGAATCGGACAATACTCATATTTTATTTCTATATTGATATTAATTATAAATAACTAAGAATTAAAAGAATAAAGAATTCAAAATTAATAGCATAAATTGGAGTAGTTTGGCAAATTCCTATATGAAAAATCACAAGAGTGTATTAGTTTCACAAACTCTCCAATTTACATAGTCATTTCTACCACAATCAAAAACCAGAAAAATTAAATGCATCAAAAGAAATTTTTGCTGATATTTGTTAACACAGTTTGGCACATTTTACCTACGTCTGCACGACGCTCACTGAGCTTAATACTTTCACCAAAGGATAACATTAGTTTTACATAAGGCCTTAATAAGCCAACATCACTCAACCCTTGACACTACCCCTAGTCCTTACCACCTGTGAAAGTGATTTACACTCAATTGTTGGATCGCCTATGGCCTGAGTATTCACAATACGCAGCGGAAAGGACCATAAAACAAGTATAACCGAAAACTATAGCATGTACGAAATTACCTCTTGATGCAGATTAGTTGTTTCTTTTTCAGATTTGTAGACACTGCAATGTGCGAATGTCCTCTACCGGTATCCACACGAGGATCAACGATCTGGGCAGCGGCTAGTGTGTGCTAGCACGTCCAAAAACCTTTTCGAACGCCGCACAATCTTTCCCTCGAAAGGTAACTAGGTTTTTCGTCTCCCTTCTCTCTTTCTAATGAGACCTAAGTTTCTCTATTTATAGAGAAAACCTAATCCCATTGAAGCCCAATAAGTTTCAGCTTATATTATATCTCTCATATAATAAAAGTCCGACGACTTAATTCAATCTAGCCCAATAGATATATCCACATATATTTATTCAATGCCTAATAAATTAGGCCCTAGAGAATAAGCCCAGATCACATCACTCTTTGTGTGCGACCCTGTAGGCTCATTTGATTTTGGCAATGGGGTTGATCACACTTCAAGGCCCATAAGTTATAAGCGGCCTCTAGCAAGACATTATGGCTACCTAAATCAAATGAGGATCGGTAATCCGATTTAACCTGTAACTATGGTTATAAGCTCAGTCCCTTTGTAACACG
>JAOTAX010022943.1:0-11961 GCA_025629825.1 Erythroxylum guanchezii
AACAATCTCTCTTGCGTGTAGCTTATACATATGCGCCCATGTAAGATCCTAATACTGGCGCTCTGATACCACAAATGTTGGATCCCGTTTTCGAAACCCAACTCTCTTGCCTACTCATTCGTCTGGTGGACCCCGCTTGATTCTAGAGTCCAACGCTTGCTCCGAAAATCATAAAACGTGAGCATGCACAATACCTTGAAGGATTCTTTCATTAAACCCTCATGCCATCTTTTTTTTTTATTCTCATAACATCCCAAAAATTTACTCACAAATTACTCCATGGTGTGCTCATGCAAATCAGTCACTATGCTTGAACTCAATTCTTCTACTTGCGAACATAATTTGGAAACCTTCAAATCATAATTTCAATTTGACTTCTTCATAGAAATCATAGATCTATGTTTCTAGTTTGTTTTGAAGAAAGAATCACCTCAATTGGAGTTCTATAACTCAAGATATGCTTAAAAAGTTCAAATATGTTCAAACCCTACTCATGCTCTCTTAACTGACCTCTCACTTACTTTCATGCAAACTTCCTCAATTTAACCCCAAATGATACAAATTTTCATGGAGAGATAGATACATGTCTTATAAATTCATTGCTTCAAGAATCACCTCAATTGAAGGTCGGATTAGGGAATTATACCCAAAAGAATTAACCATGTTCATACCTTAATGACAGAACTTTCACGTCACGTCTAAGCAAGGTCTAATAGGTGATGAAATGCCTCTAAAAATTGCCTGGCGCAAGTAAACAACTATTGTTTACTAAAAACACTTTGATATATTAAATATATTCTATTAACTTATTAAATAATTTATTTAAAATATATCATATAAATAACAACAATATTTAAGTGAAAGTCCACCAAGATGCAAAGTATGAGGACGTTAAATAATATACAACTTTGGCCTTGATTAGTAAACTATACGATTATTTAAAATATATAATACATATAAATTATTACATATATTTAATGCTTAATTAACAATTAATAAACTTGCTTCTCATATGAAGCAATTTAATAAAGATAGCGAGAAACAAAAGGAAATCCACATAAATGCCAATGATTACCCCGCACCGCATGTGAAGATATCAATGTTTTCTTCTTTTTTTTCACGAATTCTGAAAACTGTTATTGGCAGAAAAAAGAATTAAGTCTTTCACGAGTCATTTTAATATGCTTATGACTTTCATGTTCAACAAGGTCTACGGACGACAGGTGAAGACCGACAATTTCTGATTGACGAAACTGCCCTCAAGATCGGACAGTTGCGTTAACGCCTAGTCGTACGAGTAGAGTACGCATCAAGTGAACGTGGCTCGTCTCTGGAGACTTCCCGATTCCCTCAGCTTTAAAGAGAATCCCTCCAAATCCGCCACTTTCACGGAATCCAAACAGACTACAACTCACACATCCACTTCACGCGTCTCTCACCACACACCAACTACTCTCTCTCTCCTCGGCAGCTTCGGCAGATATGGAGCAGCAGGAGATTTTTCCGGCGGCGGTGGAGGCGGGGATGGAAATTCGCCGAAACACATCCTTCTCCTCCTCTTCTTCCTCTTCATCGGCTCCAATTGAGGTTCCGATCAAAATGGACCAGGAAATTGGCGTCGGAACTAGCGCCGATATCAAAGAATTGGAGAGCGGAGACGCCATTCATTCTGCCACCGATTCTGCTTCTGGTGGTATTATTGATTACGTCGGCGGTGGTGTAGTGAATAATGGAAGTACTGTTTATTCAGTCCCTTCAAATTTTTTATTGTATTCATTTGTGATCTCAATTATACATTCATTTCGTTTTTTTAATGATTTCTGCTTTCGATTGAAATTCTTCTTTTTCATTTGAAGTGTCCATTAAAAATTGTGTGGAAGTGATAAATTTGTGTCTTGCACGAGTTACATGTCAGATGGCTTTCATAGTTATTGCTGGTCTTCGTGTTGTAGTTGTTAAACTAGTTAATTTCTAAGGAATTCGTGTTTTGTATTGCGGCCTGGTAGCCATACGAGTATTTTAGCTATGGATCGAAGAGTGGTTATCTATCTTTATTTGTTTTCAGTTAAAATGTGTATTCAACAAGAACGAAGCTATTCTGTTTTTATAGGTTTACAATTTTTAGTTACATTTGAAGAAGATGCTAGCAATAGTTCACTCTATATAGAAGCAAAAATAAGCATCGCAAGTGTTAGATTTACGACAGTTTTTTTTGAAATATTTGCCAAATCATCAGAAGCTCCTTTTCCCTGTTCACTGTGTTGTAGCTTGAACTGCGATTGAAATTGTTTAACCATATTCTAGAGGGGTAGAGTGGGTCGCTACTTGACAGGTCTTTATTTCCATCGGGAAATATCTATTTTCTTCTTGTTTATCGTTTATAGGAGCTTGCAAAGTTGGCAAGTTGGAGCTGGATTTTTTATTTGAAACTTTGTCAAAGAGACATAAAAACACATTAACAGAGACTAAAAAAGACATATAACTGAATTAGTATTATGCACAGTGAGTGAAGGCTTGCAATTTAAGTGATTAGGAGGATTTAAGTATTAAGTAAAAGGAGCTTTCATATGACAAATTTGAAGATGTAGTTGCAAGTTCAAAAGTGAAATCTAATGTCATTTTCTCTTCATGTTAATTTGACCATTATCTGATTTTTTAAACCCTTTTTCTACTTACCTCATCTTCCAATTGCAAGCTTATGTTTGTGTTATAATGTGATGTTTCTTAATTTAGGAACTGATGGCCCGAGTACATATGAATCAAGCTTAGTGTATGAAAGATTGCCTTTAGGCGATAAATTAGAATCTACATCAGATAAGCTGAAGTTAGAAAAATCTCGAACTGAGAAGCAACAACCTTGTACTACACTTGCTGAAGGTAATAAGGTGGAATCAACTTGGGATAAGCTGAAGCTAGAAAAGTCTAGAACTGAGAAACAACGACCTCCTAACATATTTGCCGAAGAAGCTGCTCAATTTTTTGATGACAAGATTTCTGCCCAGCAGAAGGTATTATACTCCATCATTGACTAACTTTTGTAGTTTGAAATCATGCCTCCCACTCTCCGTGACGATGTAACCTTAGCAATGTTCTATTCAATGTGGACTACTATATGCATGCTTTATAAAGTGTGGTTGATGTCATCTAATTGTTTGCTTGTCTTATTTCGACGTGAATGCGATATTTGTGGGAGAATCATTTAGCTTATATGATTACTTGATACTAGTGAATTTCTCTATTTTACTTTGTCCCAATGTGAATTTATATGAGTGTTTGGGAAGATACACAGTACAGAATTGGGTTGCATAAAGGTGAATATTCCCTTCTTATTTGTTTTCTACTGTAATTGTTGCTCACTGTGTGGAAAATGTTATTTATTTTGCAATTATAATTAATTTATTTTAGTTTATTTTTTGGGTGATTTAACGTGAAGATTTTAGATTGTGGCGATTTCTTCTGGCTCTATGAATCATTACAGTTTGCCTTATTTGAAAAAGATTGAGATAGCTAATCCTTCTAAAATTTGTTCTCAAGGAAGTTGATGGTAACTACACCCGCCTTTCTCATTTAATGCCTGTCCTTGGTCCTCTCAATCTTTTTCCTATAAAATTGAGTGAAAGGCCGTCTCTAGAAGGCATCAATTTGACCTGAAGCAATTCTAGTTCAATTTTTTGAGATGCTTTTCTTCATGTTATAGCTACATTATCCCTGAATTATTTTCTAAAAGTTTAAGAACATTACTTGTAATTTCATTTAATCTCCTTTTTCGTTAACTACTTAGACGTCGTTCATAATTCTGGGTATTTCATAGTCATCATCGCAACTATCAGTTGTCTGTTGATTTTTTTAGGGTTTTTATTCTTTCAATCATGGGGGTTGATTTTTTGAATCAAATATCTACTGCACAATAAAGAAGCCATATATTTGGATTTTTATTCGATCTTTAAAATTGTGCAGCTTAAATTGTTGAACAGAATAGCTACTGTTAAAGATGATGGAACTGTAGAATTTGAAATTCCAGCAGATGTTGAAACTCAATCTCTTAGTGGTGGACGTGAAGATACATTCAGCACAGTCACTGAGGATGAACATCTTGATGCAGCAGATCCCCAATACATACCACCAATGCAAATAGTAATGCTTATTGTTGGTACACGTGGAGATGTGCAGCCATTTATTGCGATTGGAAAGCGCTTACAGGTTTGTTATTGAGAGAAAATATTGTTTTGTTACTTAATTTGGCATCAGCTCGGAGTTAAAAAGTGGAAAAAACTTTGTTATTATCTTCTATAAATTACCAGTAGCCTAGATTATTTATTTCAATCAGTATTCATTAATGTTCAACTTTTAGATCTCTAGTTTTGGTTATTCTCATGTTATGACCTGTTAATGTGAACAAAGTTTTTTCACAAGTTTTCCCAATAATTTTTTATACTGAAAAAAATTCATGCAAGAAAATTGAATTTGAAATCCATTGTTAGGGATTTCAAATTCAGTGTCTTGCACGAATTTTTTTAAGTATCAAAATTATTGGGAAAACTTGTGGGATTTCACTATGATTAATATATATGAAATTGATTTTTTTTCTTTATTGGTTTGAGATGTTACTGTTTGAATTTCATCTTACTAATTTGTGTGTAGGATTTTGGCCATCGTGTTAGATTAGCAACTCATTCAAATTTCAAGGAGTTTGTCTTGACTGCTGGATTGGAGTTTTACCCTTTAGGCGGGGATCCGAAAGTTCTTGCTGGTTGTATGTACTCGAGAGAGCCCTTTCTTTTATATTATCAAAGTCATCCTCTTTTTCTTGCCATGTATATCATATTTTGGTTAAAAAGCAATGGAGAGGCTGCGTTATGTGTGCGTTGGCATTACATATTGATATGCATTTGAACAATCGCATGATTTATGAGCCATCCAGTTATTTACTGCTCTACCATGGAATTGACGTGTTCTATGGTCAAATGGTGATGGAAGTTTTCTTTATTTGTGTGTTTTATGGGCTTACACATAACCAATATGCCTTTTGGGAAATTTGACCTTGTGCATGAAATATTTTGTTCATGTGGAAAACTTGAACCTGTTTGAACTATTTGGATTACATACGTTTCTTTTTTCTTTATTATTTGAAAATGTCCTACAAGAGGTAGTTGCCCAATTTATTATTGTCTTGCTAATAGCTGAGTAGTGAATCCTATTAGTATGCTACTCACTCACTTCTATTTGAGCAGACATGGTTAAAAACAAAGGTTTCTTGCCATCGGGGCCTTCAGAAATACCAGTTCAACGAAATCAAATGAAGGATATCATTTTCTCCTTACTTCCAGCATGTAAGGAGGCCGACACTGATTCAGGCATTCCCTTTAAGGCAGATGCAATTATTGCCAATCCACCAGCATATGGTAAGTATCAAATTGTTTTCAAATCTGAATCTAAGATACATTTGCTTTCCAATTGACGTTCCTTTGTTCAATGTTATTTTTATGACCTGTTAGATTAAGTTGTATGAAAACTGTGTTTTAGGGATAACATTTTGCTTTGCAATTATTTATTAGGAGTATTTCATTGTAGTTTTCATGTTTGCTCTTCTTTTTAGTTCCTTTAGTTTTATGGATTTGATAGTCTCCAATTGCTTTGGATACTTTACTTTGAGTTTCCATGCTTTTGGATGATCATTTTATAGGTAGTATGTTCGCTACGAATTAATAATTCCCTTTCTATGACATGTTCTAGCTATTCTTGGATAAGTTATTTTGTAAATAGCTGAAAATTTCGTATTTGCTTTTATAATGGATGACCAACCCTAGCTCATTAAAAATTTAAAGGAATATGATGATTTTGCAATCACACTTTCCCAATGAATTCAAATCTAACCAATGGTTTTCCAGGCCATACACATGTTGCGGAGGCGCTGAAAATTCCAATTCATATCTTTTTCACTATGCCTTGGACGTAAGTCTTGTCTGGGTAATAAATCAAGATTCAATTTGCCTTTATTATAATTACTCATTCATCATTTGATCTTGAAGACATTTATTTCCTATTCATTAGTTCTCTCGAGTGTAACCAAAGTTTCATTCTCTCTCACCAGGCCAACTAGTGAATTCCCACATCCATTGTCTCGTGTGAAGCCACCAGCTGCATATAGAGTGAGCCAATTTATTCTCTATCTGCTCTCCTTTGTGCACGAGGATCTTTGTTCTTAGTGATTTCAAAGTAACTGCTACCTTTTGCAATTCTTGTAGCTTTCATATCAAATAGTTGACTCTTTGATATGGCTTGGAATTCGGGACATGATAAATGATGTTAGGAAAAAAAAGTTGAGGCTACGACCTGTCACCTATCTTAGTGGTTCACAGGGCTCTGATTCGGATATTCCACATGGGTACATATGGAGTCCTCACCTTGTTCCTAAACCAAAAGGTGCGTATATCTTTTGTTCTTACATTGGCAAAGGGATTAATATGTTTGACTATTTATGTTAAATCTTCATTAAGAAACTATTTACCACATTTCAAAATTTCGACTAATGTTGCATTTTCATCTTTAGTTTTAGTACATTCTAGGCGTTTCTATGATTATCTTGCCTAAACTTAGCCTAGTCTTTAGTGACACTGAATTGTTGATATTGCCAGAAACTTGGAAGAGTTATTTAATACTATTCCTTGTTACATTTGAAAATGATTCTCTAAAATTGTGTAAATCTAAGTATGGATGAATAATTTTGTTACTGCATTAAATGGATTAATTTGTGATCTTTAGGTATTTCTTATCTTTATTCTTTTAAAATGTCCTCCTAGGTATATCTTTGGAATAACATCAAACAAATTTAATGTAACTTTGATCTTGTTTGCCAACTATAGAAATCAAAAATAGAATATGGTATTCATCTATTTGATATTGTGTAGAAATCAAAGAATTAATGGTTTATTGCTGTATTAAAATTGTACTAGAAAGGCCTATTTAGGTTTGACAAAAGGTCTCGAAGTCAACAACCTGGACTTAATCAACCCAAAAAAGTTAAGTTCAGGTTTAGTGGGCTAGCACAAAACTTGGCTCAACACCCCAAATAGGTCACACCTTCTTCCATGAAACATCATTTTGTCTTAAGCTTTAATAAACTTAAGACCAAAACAATGTGGTTCTGGCCTTAGGCTCTACCCTAGGCTTAGGCTTAAGGCCAACTAGGCTTTGGCCCAAGCTTTGGTTGCACTTTTGCTAGCTTGGCCCATTGCCATCTCTTGCCTTATTTATACGATTAAGCTATATATAAATATGGTAATAACATCAAGTCTTGTTAATCCTAATCAAAGTTGATTGTCCTCCTATTTGACCATTCAATCAATGACAAGTTATGCTTAGCTAGGTTAACTCTTATTCTCCAGCACTCCCTTTGAAGCTAGTGGGTGCATATTTTTAGTCCCAATTTGCCTGTGAGTTCTTGAAACCTAAAAGCAAGTATAACATTTGTGAACACATTTGCTAATTGGATAGTAATTGCGATATATGGTACCCATTATCCATTTCTCTTATGAATTGTTGATCTATCTCTATATGATTCGTAATTTTGGGAATGTGAGTAATACTTATTGTTGCTTTTTTGTAACATCGCAATCTCGTATGCTTTTCTCCATTTATCTTCCAATATTTGAGAATGCTTTTCGACCACAGTAATTTCCAAATTGCATAGTTATTGCCTTGAGCTGTGATTTGGCAATGTACATCAAGTTTTTTTTTTCCTTCAAAAAAAATGAGATCTCCTCCTAGGAGCACATAATATTCAATCATAAACCTTCCATCTTTTAAGGAACCTACACATTCTATGTCAATATGGAATTTGGTATGTTGACCTAGAAAGTATTTAAGCTTGCCCAGGTCAATGATCTTGAGCTCCCTAGTCAACTCAACTTCCAAGCTCCCTTATTTAACTGCTATAATATTATTATCATCCACGTATACCAATAAGGAAACGAGCTTACCTTTGAGTAGATAGGTATAGTGACCTTGGCGTTGTTTATATCCCACCTTTATATCCAACTCGAGTGTAATTATCAATAAGGGTTATAGACCATTTTGTTGCATTTGAGCCTCAAATCTTAGATAAACCCTTGACGTTAGAGTGAACTAAATCATAAGGTTCTCTTCTTATTGAAGAATTATGGAAAGGGAATGCAGGTATTTAGCAAGATGACATACTTCACAATGAAAGTCATTTGGTGAAGTACCATGAAATGGGAAGGGAAACATATATTCAAGGTTATAAAGAGAAGGATGTCCTAGACGCTGGTGTCAAAGACAAATCTCAAAGTTATTGGTTGGGGACATACCTTGAGATAGTAAAAGGTGGTTGTTGCTTTTGTGGATGATTCCATGGTATCAAGAAGATACATCCTATTTTGAATCCTTACATTTACAATCTTCCTAAAGTTCGATTTTGAAATGCGTGCACTATGGATGTCAATGAACGTGACTAAAGAATTAGGATCTTTTGTAAGTTGAGAAGTGAAATTAGATTCATGGTTATGGTAGGAACATTTAGGCATTTTTTTAAAATAAGAGAAGATGAGAGGCGAATGCTCCCTTGGCCAACAATAGTAATGGGTGATCTAGCTATAATAATCAGAACTTGGTTTATAAGAAACAAATTGCACAGGTCTATATGGAATGTGGTATGTTGCACTAGAATCAATAATCCAAGAATTAGATTAGAAATTGTTTGAGGCAATAGACTACCATTCAAGGCAATGAGCATGCATAAGGAAATTTAGGAAAGGTTTTAGGTAGATCTCATAGTTTTATTTCATCCGTAAGTTCATTTCATGTTAGATTTCCTTTGAGAAGACCCAACATCATGGTAAGTTTGACTATAAATGATAAGATGAAGTCAGCATGGTCCAAGGTATGGCCAGAGTAGAAGTTAATTTAAGTGTTGGTTGAGTTGTGGCAGGCTATAAACAGTCAATCAAAATGAATTTTGCCAAACTAAGGGACAATCAAGTAGAACAAAAGTGCAGCAGTGGTGACATATAGGGAATGCCAACCTAAATCTTGAATCGTTGAACTAGGAGGATGCCAAAAACACACTCAAAACCAACAAAGCCGATTGAAGGTACTATGGAAAGATCTGCCAGCTTTAGGACTCTTTAATCTACATATTTAATGGTCTATAATTTAGGGACTATTTTAGGAAGTCTCTAATTTATATATTTTAATTTTCTATAATTTAGGAGATAATTTAGAAAAGCAGAATCTTTTCTTTTTTAGGAAAATGTTTATATAAACATGTATTTTGTACTTGGAGAAGAATCTCCCTAAGCCCTAATTTGTAATATGGTATCAGAGCATTAGGGTTTTCAACCTTTTGAGATGCCTTTGTTGCAATTTTTTCCAGCCTTCATTGCTCAACTGCAGATCGTGCAGCCTTCACTGCTGCAATTTCAAATTGTGCAACCTTCATTGCTGCAATTTAATATTATTTTGCAGACTTTTTTGTTGCATCTTTTCATCCTTTGTTTTATTTTCCTATAATTTTAACCATATAAGCCAAGTCTGAGGTCATAAAACCCCAATCCCAAATCCTCAAATAGAAGAATTTCAACCAAAAGGTGAATTCCAAATTATTCAAACAACATATTGTTTAGACAGAAAAAGCTATTTGAAATGGTCCTAATTGTCAAAACAATCCTTAAGTGGAAAAGGAAAAATAAATCACCTATCGGGAACTAGTCCTAAGCAAGGAGAACTAAGTTTTGATGCATGGGATAAGGAGGATTCTCTCATAATGTCTTGGCTATGGAGTTCATTGACACCCAAAATTAGTGATACCTTCATATTTTTCCCAACAACTCAAGCCATTTGCGAGGCTATTTGACAAACTTATTCCAAGGCTAAGGATGCTGCCAAGTGTATAAAATAAAGGTTAAAGCTAGAAAAACAAAACAAGGAGGGAAAACAATCACAAAATATGCGTAAGATTTAGTCAGAGGTTGAGACACGGGGAAAGCCACCTCTTTTTCCTTGGCTGTGTTCTGCCCTTCCTCTAAAGAACCTACACCAACACAAGGAAGAGACTTATCCTCGACAGGGTATCATACAACTGCTGTTCTGTTTTTAATCTGGTGGTTGTGTTTTTCTTGATAAGATTCTGCTTGCCTTTTTATTAACCATAGCAACCTTTCCTTATATCCTTTTTTTTCTTGAATTTGTGAGCTATTTTATGCTCCTATAATGATGAAAAAGAAACATGAGAACAAATATTATATAATAAGATATATTAGTAAAACAAAGACATATTTTACCTTAAATAGGTTTTACCAACATTTATTTGTAGCCTTAACTTCTCCAGTAAAAGAGTTGTGATCGATTCCTGTTTCTTTGAGTATGTTCTTGAAATTCTTCAATCTGGCTCTTAATCCATTATACTTTTTCTTCAATTGAACACCAGTATACTCCTCATTGAATTTTGTTTGAAGACTTGCCTTAATATTCTTCCCACCAGATTTAGAAAAAGTAGTAGTTGTTTGATTTCGCTTCTTCACTTCTTCAACCATTAATGAGATTAAATACATTTCTATGATATCATTCCATACCACACCTTTTTCATTTATTTCCACGCAATTATTGGAATTGTTTATATTGTTCAAACCTTCCATTACTAAATGTAATTATAAATAAGTGACATCAATTGCAACAATTTCTACAAAGTATTAAATGCTAACTATGGTTTAAAATAAACATGAGACAACCATATTAAAGGTATGCATGGAGATGATAGAAGAGTTGAATTGAGAAATTAAATGAAAATCAATCTCTATATCAACAATGTTTAGTATTCATCTACGGTACAGGAGCTTTCTTTTAAACATTTGATTCTATATCATAAAAATAAAAGTGTAAATTTAAGCAAGGTCATAATATATGAACGATGCATGCCAAGCTCATGCAAGCACATGGTTTTTTACAATACAAACCATTGATGCAGTAGTTACTCCAATGGACCAAGTCAAAGGGTCCATAGTGTTTTCTCATCTTCAAATGTTTATTAATCCACAATACACACATAAGTACTGGCTAAGATCTCTCGACGAGTTACTCTAAAGAAGCCCAAAGTTTTAGGTGAATGGACATAATCGATCAATACTATATACAATACTGTTGGAAAGTGGGTATACCACTGAATTACATGAACAGTAAAAGCCATATTTGTCCTAAACAACTAGATTCCTAACCTTCCCACAAAGAACTCATCGCTCAAGAAATATTATGGGCAGTTGAATTCGTTACACATCGTCAGATTCAAGAACCATAAAGGTTTCTAGAGATTTCGTCGGTAGTGAGTGACTGATGAGAGAAGGAAGAAACAACTCCAGAAGATGAGGGTGTCACGTAAGTTGGATTGACTTGTGAACTAGAAGTGATGAGCACTATTTCCATGCGGGAGGTCGATGACTGGTTTCCATAATTGGAGAAGCAGCAGTTGGCTTTGGCGTGTCTAGGTAGTGGCAACTAAAGAAGGCTTGATACAATTGAAGAAAAAGACACGTATAGCTTGACCCGAATATATGTCGAGGCTAGCAGTTAATGGCTTAACAGTAGAGTTTTCACTAAATAGGGGTATAGTTGCACTACTTAAAAGTTGGTAATCTTAACAATAGAGTTTTCATTCCATAAACTTCTAAAATGAGCATCTATGACGACCACTACCAGAACCAATTATGAGAATCAGGAACAAAGGACACGAGCTTGCAAGTGTCAAACCATCAAAACTGAGCCAAGGATGAGGAGAAGTGGAGTTGGAAGTGACAGAGGTTATAGCGAATTGATGGCGGATGTGAAATATTAGCAGTGAAGAAACAATTTCATTCACATATTTCGTCGGTTACAACTATATTCAATATATATACAAGTGTCTATACTAAATAAAGTATCAGATTTCCTAAGATACATGGAAATCTGTATCTT
>JAOTAX010023105.1:0-11951 GCA_025629825.1 Erythroxylum guanchezii
ATTTCTTACCAATTCTATACATTTTATTATTATCAAAACATTAAGAAATTTATTTTGTCAACCACCATTGGTCCAACAGATAGGTCAAAAAGACGGATATTTGTGGATCTTCTTTAAGTAAAAGTAAGAGATCTGACATTTATTTATAAGAACTAGGCCAACAAGTACCACACTCACATTGATAAAGCATTACCTTTTCACTTAGCTTCACTTAAGTATCACATTTTTATTGGTTACTTTATTATTTTTATAATGGATCAAATTTTAATTTTATCAACTTTAATTTTAAAAATAGCAATTAATAAATGCCTAAAAGAAATAGAAATACAAACATCTCCTTCGTTATTCATGCAATCTATTGCTCCAAAGTTTCTTGACAACATTAATCGTTAGGTCTGATTGTAAAATAAATAGCTAGTTATTTTGTTACTTCGTTAGCCTAATAACAGACAAGCTTTTGGCATTTAGTTCTAGTCATCCATTGCTATAATCTTTTATACTTTTCAATTAATTCAGTCTTTATTATTCTTTAACAATATTAATAAACTCTTTATAGAGTAGACCAATTAATTTTTTTCCTTACTTAAAAATAAAAAGAAATTAACCCAATAAATTTTTAACTCAGTAAATATTTATAGACTTAATTGAACTAATTTTAATCATTGTGTCGAAATTCTTACAATTAAAAAAAAATTGTTGTTATATATTTGTCATTTTTCTAATATTTTAATCAAGACGTTGCCTATAAAAAAGCTTACAGGATACACATACACAACAAGATAATGTTAAACTGTTAGGTAATTGCCTTGAGGAGTCAGGACTGGAATGTTGGTTTACATAGTAAATCTAATCAGTTGATTGTAGCTTTACGGATATAATTATTTAAAAACATTTTTTATCTTATACGTATGTAAATATATATGATAAATTCTATAAATAAATTTATTTTGTAAATAAAATTATGATATCATAGCTACAAGATTCATATTGCATTGTGTATTATCTTTATATTATTCTTAGTTTTTTTAAAAAAAATTAGACATAAATAGAGTATTACCACATATTATGTTTCTTTTTTATAAAAGAAGTTCACTTAAACAACTTAAACAAATGTGTATAATTGTTAAAGAACAAGTTCGTTGAAATGACCCAATATGAAAATTTCATTTAGAACATTAGTTATATGTCTATGAAAATTCTTATATAATAATTGTATAAGCGATCCTTAAACTTAAGATCTTCAATGTATCTTATATAAAGATTGTAATGTTTTGATACTTCTCATGACTTATCCTAGTTAAGGGTAGCTCAATCGGTAGTCATTTGATATAACACGATTTATGTAAAAGTAATTAAGTGATCAATATAGAATTTATCATTTTAAAATAATTAGGGAAAATGTTTAATTGTTTTCAATCAGTGTTGATTTGAGAAATCTATGGCAAGGTGGATTGACATTTTGAAAATAATTGTTACATGTCTTTAATAAAATCAATTACTAATAATGGAGAACTAATATGATTGAACTCTAATAGCGTATATATTAATTTCATGCTTTATGACTAATTGAAATATTATGTAAATGACCATCGTCTATGTGACCGTGTAAATCTACGAAAACACACGTTAACTTACACAGTCATATACACGCTCATATAAGTTACCGTATAAGTCTACAAAAATACATGCAAGCCCCTGACATTCATAGTTACTTACACGATCACATACATGCTTGTGTGTGTGTCCATGTAAGTCACTAATAACTAGTTATGATTATTTATAGCATAGATATTCAATTATGATTATGTTATTCAGTTATGAGTATTAATAATATATATATTTATATGTTAATATTTTATGATGGATGAGCATATTCCTTCATTGGAGAGTTGTAATCCAATACTGGATATTAAAGTGGAAATTTCTAATCCTATACCAAGTGAAGATACAAGTACAACTTTATATCATTTGAAAAGTGAGTTCGAAATCACTTCAATAAGAATAGATCGATAGATAGAGTAAAAAAAGTCAAATGTAAGTATTATCAGAAGATGTTGGTTGGGAATTTTAAAAGTGGAACATTTCCTTTAAAGAGATATGTGGATTTGTGTGGTAGAAAAAATATAATATTAAGAGGTCAAACATTTTTCACCCTTAACCTTATAAAAGAGAATAATGAAATGATTGCAGTATCTTATGAAAATAACATATCAAGATTTTTTATTACTTCTATGATAATTGGTGATGAACAACTATTATCTATAGTTGATACCAAAAGATTTAGGATGTTTTGCAACTCACTACAACCGAACTTCAAGGTTTCAACTTAAAATATGTTAAAGAAGAACATTATGAAGATATACAAGGATAAGAAGAAAGAAGTCTTAAGAACAATGTCGAGTATTGAAGAATATATCGCCATTACAACAGATAGGCGGACAACTGATAACTAAAAGAAGGATTATATGGTAGTGACAGAACATTATATTGACAATGATTAGCCTTTACAAAAAAGAATTAGTTAATTTATATTCTTTAATATTGTTATTATTAACTTTTTCGTTATGTTATGACTGATGTTGGTCATATTTGTACATGTTAGATTTAATTATAAAAAAAATTAAATCCATGTAAATAACTTGATTAATGATGCATATGTTTTTAAAATATCATATTATTTATCTATATATTAGATAATTTTCTTATAATTTGTACCACAATATGTTCCATATGTATTTTAATTATGAACTTTATCATGATAAAATTGGAATTGCGTTTTACTTAATTCAACTTAATCATGAACTTTATATTGATAAAATTAAAATTGTGTTTTAGTTGAATTCAAATTATAATAATGACTAATTTCAAACAAATGATGAAGATGAAAATTGATTATCTATATCAATATTTCTTGCATGTGGATTGTGTGGATTATGGATATGAATTTTAATTATGATCAAAATTATGTTTTTGTTTGAATGTTTGTTTTGAAAGAAAAGGCATCCTGATAAAAATTGACAATATAATATAATCTTCTTTATCATATGTCTTAAATGCATGTCAAATTATATTCTTATTAATATCCTTATCTTGTTGAAATCTTTAGGAGGATAACTTTAATGATTAACAACAGATTATTTAATCACGGGAACTAATAATAAATGATTTAACTCTTTATTTGAATAATGGTTGAAAAAAAGGGTTGAAAACAAAAGAATAGCACCATTAAAACCTTCCCCGTTTTGCTTTTTAACGTCAGCGTACTTTGTGGAAATACTGAAACCCACCACAGTAGCAGAGTTGATGAAAACAGAATCTAATAAGAAGCAAAACCTGAAGACGGTGATCTTGTTCCCCAGCAAAGCCAAAACGTAAACACGTATGAAGCCCAATCAAAAGTAATAAGAAAACGGTGGTCTAGAAGTCCCCATTAGCGGTGGTGAATGAAAGATGCAACCTCTCTGCTCTCCGAGGCTCCATTACCACCTTAAGATGGGAATAAAAGCTTCACAACTGTGTTTGCTTCCATTGGATGTGAGTATTTCCGCCGTTTGCAGAGTGGGCCATTGTATTAATCCACTGAGTTTCCTACTATGGTAATTACTTCCATTGTCGCTGCTTCTTCCATCGATTGATGGGAGTTTTTGGAAACTTGCAGACGACAGAAAAACAAAACTAGTTGAAGAAGTAGGTTGGGCTTATTTTGGACGCATTTAAACAAGCTAATTTTGATAATATTTGGGCCAAGTATTTTAATGCTTTTGGGATGCAAAACCATACAAGATAAGTTGGTTAAATTAATTTGGACTTGAATGAATTTTGGTTTGAGCTTAAGAATATAAGTTAAGGCTTATAGATCAAATGATAAATTCATTTATATAGAAATTAGTTTCTAAATTTACATATATTAAAAATATGAATAATTCTAATAATATTTAGAAATAAGTATCTACACTAAATTGTAAATTTAAAATTGATTAGCTCAATTTTAATTAAAAATAAGTTTCTAATTATAGTTAAATTATTAATTTCATAATTTGAATAAAAATCATAAATAAGTTTCTAATTGAATTATATATATATATATATATATATATATATTTAACTCAATTTGATTCATTCAAGATATATAATTAGAAATAATATTCTATTTAATTGTTTAAAAATGATGGGTTTTAATAGTATATTAGAAATAAGTTTCTAACAGAAATAAATTTAATTAATTCAAACAATATATAATTATAAATAACTTTTTAATAACATTGGAATTATTAGTACAATAATTAGAAGTAAGTTTCTAAGTCATATTTTAATTTGATTAGTTCTATGATAATTAGAAATGTGTTTCTAATTTAAATAGACTAATTATTATTTTATATGACTTATGTTTATTTATGTACATCAAGTTTTGTATTGTTCAAATTATCATTACATATATTATATGAATATTACTTGACAATCTTCTTAAGTACGATAATTGCTATTCATTTGTAATAAGAATGATAATAGAAAACCTATGTGCTCTTTCGATTTTGTAGATAATTGAACACCAATTATTCACAAAATATATATTTCTGAGATGACAATAACGTGCAAATATATTATTTCTTTCTGTAAAAAATTTGCATTTCCATTATGGGTATTGCGTCAAAGAATATTGTTATTGAACTCAATGAAGGTGAGAAATTAAATAGCGATAATTATGAGATTTGGATCATGAAAATCCAATTTGTACTAAAAGAGCAAGAGACTCTCAAACCATTAAACATAACCATGGATGCTCTTGAAGAAGGCAATACAATCCAATACAAAAGGGACAATGATGCTTATGAAATATGGATGAAAAAGAACTTATTGGCAAACATTACGTTACTGAGTAGTATGGATAATGATATCATACACTAATTTTGCATAAAAGAAACTGCTAAGAACATGTGGTCTACTTTAGTTGCACATTTTAGAGGCACTTCAGTGACCAAAAGTGAGGTTACTCCCTATCAAGTTTGACACATACAAGAAACATGTTAATCAAAATGTAAAAGCATTTGAGGCATATGTCAAATATTATAAATGAGTTGATTAGCTAAATAGGACTCTTAGATTAGTTAAATAAGTACATCAGCTAAATTGGACTCTTAGACGATCTATATTAAATAAATTTACCTATTTATGAACATTGTCTAGCTGGTAAAATGACACAAAAGTCATTTAAAAAGGGAACACAAGCTTCCTATCCATTGCAATTCATTCATTGAGACATCTGTGGTCTAATGAATGTAAGGTCATGACATGGGGCTATGTACTTCAACACTTTTATAGACAATAATACCCGCTATAATCATGTCTATTTGATTTCATACAAATTAGAAGCATTAAGATGTTTTATAAAGTATATGAATTTAGAAAAGAATCAATTAGGCAAAAAAATAAAATCATTAAGAAATGATCGATGACAAGAATACTTATCTGATAAGTTCTAGATGTTCTGTGATAAACAAGGAATAAAAAGATAGTTAACTATTCCACAAACCCCATAATAAAATGGTGTTGCAGGAAGACATAATAGAATGTTATTAGAAATGTTTAGGTTCATGATGACATAAGAAAATCTACCAGTCACCTATTAGGTGATGCATTGCATATAGCCGCTTATGTATTTAACCAAATGCCAACAATATCAGTTACAAACACTCTGTATGAGTTATGGATAGGAAAAAAAAAACATACAAACGTGGAACATTTAGGACCATGAGGATATGTTGCATACATTCATTATTTCTCTCATAAATATGGGAAACTAGGCCCAAGAGGCAAGAAAAGTATCTTTATTAGATACCCTAAAAACTCAATAGGATATGTGTTTATTGTTGAACAAGGTAATAAAGGATTAATTGAATTTGAATCCCTAGATGTCGCATTTTTAGAGAATGACTTTCCAAAGCAAGGTAAAATAGGAATAGACCTATTTCTATATGAAACTCTTGACAAGAATTATTATGCAACTAGGAATTAAGAAAAGGGACTTTATCATAATAAGAATAGTCTAAAACTTGTAGAATTAACTCAAGGACAATTAAGATTACAATCTACCGAAAGTTTACTTTTGTATCTGATCTGAGTAAGAGTAATCAAGATGATAATGTATTTGTTTCTTATGAATCATGTTTGCACCAAAGTAATTGTTGTAGGATTCCTCAACATCATTTTGACATAGAAGGAGAAATTCACATAATTATCTTGTAAGAATATGATGAGCCAAGGAATGTATATGAGGCTCGTAATGGTCCTGCTAAAGAAGAATGGATGAAAGCAATGAAAGAAGAAATGGCTTCTTTAAGCTCAAATCAAGTATAAGACCTAGTTGATCTCCCAAATGGGCACATAATTGTTAGGAACAAATGAGTTCTCAAAATGAAATGAAATGTTGATGGTAGTATTGAAAGATACAAATCACGCCTTGTGAAAAATGATATACACAATATGAGGGAATCGGATATGACGAAACATTTTCATTTATTATGAGGTTTGCTTTAATTTTTCTGATCTTCGCTATAATAGCCAGTTTGATTCTTAAATTACATCAAATAGATGTCAAGAGTGCTTTCTAAATGGAGAATTAGAAAAAGAGATCCATATGGAATAACCTCTAGGTTTCATTGAGACAAACTGAGAACATAAGGTGTGTTAGTGAAATTAATTTATGGTCTGAAGTAGTCTTCAAGGCATTAGTATATGCATTTTCATAACATAATCCTTACATATGATTTTCATATGCTTGATGAAGACCTTTATCTTGATATTAAGAGATCTAAAGATAAATTTATAATTTTATCTTTATATGTGGATAAGATTTTGATTGCTTGTAATGAATATGAGTTTGTCAAGCAAATTGAAGAATGGTTGTCATATGAATTTGAGAAGAAAGATATGGGTGAAGCTGCATATATTCTTAGAGTTACGATTTTAAGAGATCGTTCAAAAAAATATCGTCATTTTCTCAAGTGACTTATATTCAAAATATTTTAGAACAATTTCGTATGTAATATTGCAAACTAATAAATAATCCTATTGCTAAAAACAAAGGTCTTAATAAGAAGTTTTTCCTATATATATCACAAGAAAGGAAACAAATGAAAAAAAATTCCTATTTCAATGAAGTTGTATGTCTTATATATTTCATGCTTTATACAAGGTCAAACATTTGTTACATTATTGGAATAGTGAGCAGATTTTAATCAAATCTTGGATAAGAACATTGGAAAGTAGTAAAAAGAATATTGAGATATCTAAAAGGTACTATTGATTATACATTGTGTTATCAAGGTAATAACCTACGTACACAAGGATAAACAAATGTAAAATAGGGAGGAGATATAGATGAGAGAAAATCTACCTCTAAATATGTTTTCTTGCTTAACACTGAAGTTATATCATAGAAAAGTTAGAAACAATCATGTGTTACTTGACTCATGACGGAAGCCAAAGTTATAGCATTTTTAGTAGTAATATAAGAAGTCGTGTGGGTAGACGATTCTTGATTAGTTTAAAGATCACTCAAAGCAAGACTAATCTAGTAACAATTAACTGTGACAGTCAAGAAACTATTGCTTATACAAAAGACCCCAAATTTCATTGTAAAACCAAGCATATAGATACTAAATACAATAATGTGAAAGATATAGTTGCACAAGGTATGCTCGGAGATCCTCCATTTGATGAAGGTCATAGCTACTTTTATTGTTTTGGTATTATATGTAGGGCATGAGGACATCGTCTCAGCCAGTTCTCAGGTGCGCAATGTTCACTTTATGCTTCTTAAGTTATTTATTTAGATCTGTTAGATGTTTCTTTTCTAATTCTGTGTTGAGTTCCGCGTGTAAATTTGGTATTTAACTTCTTTAGTTAGGGGTTTTGTTCTGTACTGGTGGTTGTCCATTGGTTGTAGAAGGAGATGTAGTTCGTGGGTTTTTTGGCGTCATTTTGGCGGTCATCTTCAGTGTTCCTCCACTGACAGAGCTTTTTTCCCTGCTCTTTCTTTTCACCATTTTCGACGAAGCTGTAACGTTGGGCATTCTGTTGCCCGTTCTAACCTGACGTTTGTCAATAACGCTTTGTGTCTGACGTATTTCTTCTTTGAGCCGCCTGACAAATCCACTGCGATGCGCCAAAGGCGGCCTACCGTTTCACGTTATTATTGTTGGTTGCACTGTAGATGCTTTCGAGGATATTTATACATGACTCTTTTGTAGCTGCTCCTTTTATTTTATCTTGCCTCTTCATCGTTTAGTTAAAGCCTTCTAGAGCATGGAGGAACCCGGGACCGAGGCTGGCCTCCCGTCCGGTATGCCTTCTCCCGACGTGTTGATGACACTGTCTGGGCTCGGGGACCCTTCTGGACTGGGACCTACTGACGTTTTGCTCCCCGAGCCTCTAGCTACAGAATGCTCGGCGTTTCGCGAAGAGAGCCTCGAGGAGGCTCACAGGTAAGTTCCTTTCTCTTTTAGTTTTATGTCGATCTTATTCTGGAATTGCCAAGGAGCAGGCGGTTCGGAGTTTCGAACTGTCCTACGCCACTATATCCGGCTCTACAACCCGGGCGTGTTGGCCCTGATGGAACCTCGGCTCAGTGGCCCTCGGGCCACCTCGGCCATCTGTTCTTTTGGATTTGACTTTTCGTTTCGGGTCGAAGCAGTCGGGTTCTCTGGCGGTATTTGGCTCCTCTGGAAGGAAGAGTTTGACGTCTCGATTGTCCTCGCTCATCGTCAGTGTCTTCACACTACGATTAAGTATCATTCTTCCTCCTTTGCTCTTACTGTGGTGTACGCTAGTCCGAGGGAGACTTCGCGAGCCCGGCTCTGGCCTATCCTCACCTGGATTGGGGAACAAACTACTCGGCCGTGGATCGTGGGCGGAGACTTTAATGCTAAACTAGAAGTTGCGGATAAACAGGGGGGCGCCCTCTCCTCCCCTGTGGTGAGCAAACCTTTCTAGGCTTGGGTTCACTGTTGCGGTCTTCATGATTTGAGCTACCTTGGTTCCCGATTTACGTGGCGTAGGGGAGCCATCCAAGCCAGGCTGAATCGGGTGTTGGGCTCGTCCTTGTGGCTACAGCGTTTCGACTAGGCTGTAGTCAAACACCTCCCCTTTCTTGGGTCTGATCATCGGCTCCTCTTGCTTCAGTTACTTCAGCCCCAGCCCCAGTTACTTGGAGCGCCGCCCTTTCGCTTCCAAAATGCGTGGATCACCCACTCAAGCTTTCACGAGGTGGTAGCTCAGCATTGGGTCCCGGGGGAGAGTTCTCTGAGCCAGGCTCTCGGTCATGTCTCGCACCATCTGACGCGGTGGAACCAGCACGTTTTTGGTAATATTTTTTTTCGGAAGAGGCGGTTGGTAGCCCGACTGGAAGGCATTCAACGTAGGCAGCAAACCAACCCTAGTGATTCCCTTTTGAAGCTGGAGGATAAGTTGAGCAAGGAGCTCTCCCAGGTCCTTGGGGAAGAGGAACTGTTTTGGCATCAGCGCGCTCGGTGCGACTGGCTTTCGCAAGGGGATCGCAACACTCGTTATTACCATACCCTCACCATGGCCAAAAGAAAGAAATTACGTATTGAGAGACTTCAGGACTCGTCTGGGACTCTGATTTTCGAGCCGGAGCAGCTTCATCGTCATGTCACTCAGTATTTTATCAAGCTCTTTAGCCTTGAGGAGCTGCCTCTGGTGCCTTTCCCGGTTATGGGTGCCTTCCCGCCCCTCTCGGGGGAGCAAGTCCAGGAGCTTGCGAGTCCAGTCCAGGAGGCCGAGATCAAGAAGGCAGTGTTTTCCATGTCTTCTAATAAAGCCCCGGGGGTGGATGGCTTTAACGCCCTTTTTTTCCAGAACCAATGGGCGACTGTGGGCCCAGCTGTGGTGACTTCTATCCAGCAAATTTTCCGGATGGAAAGGTGGGACCAGGCGTTGAACATCACCATGCTGGTCCTTATCCCTAAAATCCCTTCCCCGATCCAAGTTTCTCAATTCCGGCCGATCAGCCTGTGTAACGTCCTCTATAAGGTTGTTGCTAAAGTGTTGGTGAATCGCTTAAAAGCGCACATGGACCACCTCGTCGCGGCGACTCAGTGTAGTTTCATCCCGGGTCGGCACATCACTGATAATATTATTATCGCCCAGGAAGTTATTCACTCTATGCGGAATAAGACTGGAAGGAAAGGTCTTCTAGCTTTGAAAGTGGATCTGGAGAAAGCGTATGATAGGCTTCACTGGTCGTTTATCCAGGACACATTGCGCGACATCGGTCTCCCGGAGAACCTTATCTGGGTCATCATGCAATGTGTGACGACTACCTCTTTTCAAATCGCCTGGTAGGGCCAAGTTTCAACACCTTTCCGTCCTTCGAGAGGTCTCCGCCAGGGCGATCCCCTCTCGCCCTATCTATTTGTCCTCTGTATGGAGCGGCTCGGCCACCTCATATCTCTAGAGGTCGGCGCTAGGGCTTGGAAACCTATCCGTCTGAGTCGCACAGGCCCCCCCTTTTCGCATCTGTTTTCTGCGGATGACCTTGTGCTTTTTACGGAGGCCGAGGTCTCCCAAACGCAAGTCATTGCCCGTACTCTGGAGACCTTCTGTCAGGCGTCTGGGCAAAAGGTCAGCTACCCCAAAACTCGTATCTTTTTCTCCCGGAATGTCCCCCGGGACACAGCTCGGCGGCTCAGTCAAGCGCTCCGGGTTACCTGTACGAACAACTTAGGTCGATACCTTGGAGTTCCGCTGCTGCGTGAGCAGTCCAACAGGCGGACGTATCAGCACATTCTTGATAATGTCCAGTCACGGTTGGCCGGCTGGAGTGCCAAGATGATGTCCCTTGCGGGCCGGGTTACTCTCACTCAGGCTGTGCTAGCTTCAATTCCTATTTTATGATGCAAACGGTTCGGCTTCCCCGGCAGTTGTGCGACGATTTAGAGAAGATTATGCGGGACTTTATCTGGGGTTCCAAGCCGGATCGCCGGAAAGTGGACCTGGTAAACTGGGAGACTGTGTGTAGACCGAAAGCCGAAGGTGGCCTTGGCCTTAAACGGGTTCGGTCCACTAATGATGCATTGTTGACTAAACTGGGGTGGGAGCTCCTCACAAATCCGGCTACTTTGTGGGTGCAGGTCCTTCGAGCCAAGTACCACCTGGACCCCCGGCCAACGCCCTGTACGATCGCCCGTCCCGGAGCTTCCAGCTTATGGAGGGGGCTTTCGGTCACTTGGCATGTTGTTCGGACTGGTCTCTCCTGGGCCCTAGGCAATGGGCGCAACATCCTTTTCTGGCTGGACAGCTGGCTGGAGGGCTGGGGTCCCCTGATCCAGCTGACTACCAGACCGGTCCCTGACCACCTTCGGTTCGCTACGGTTGCTTCCCTCACTCAGGATTCCGGTCACTGGTGCTGGGAGGTCTTACAACAGTACCTTCCGGCGCCGGTCTGTCTAACCTTTACTCTCTTAGCCCCGGTCACAGATGCCGCCGAGGAGGATTTTTTGAGCTGGGGCTCCACTCCGCATGGGAGGTTCACGGTGGCGTCGGCTTACGAGTTAATTGAGGCCCGCCCTCGAGTGCCCTGCAACAAACTGTGGACGCTTATTTGGAAATGGGCAGGCCCGCAGCGTATTCGTTCGTTTCTCTGGCTCGTCGCCAACCGTAGGCTCCTTACGAACCAACAAAGGTGGCGAGGCATAATGCCCTGGATGCGCGGTGCCACGTCTGTGGTCAGGTAGAGTCTAGTCTCCATTTGGTGCGGGACTGTTCGAGGGCGGAGGCTTTTTGGTGTCATTTCCCTAGGGCGACCCTTGGCCCTTGTTTCTTTCTAATCTCAGTAATACCACCATGGTGCACCAGGCTGCGTGGGCCACTATTTTTGGTGTTGCTTGTTGGTTTCTCTGGAAGTGGCGTAATTGTAGCCTCTTTGAGCCCGG
>JAOTAX010023133.1:0-11948 GCA_025629825.1 Erythroxylum guanchezii
GAAAATTCCCTCAATGAATGTTCGTTAATAATTATAATTTTTGTCGAGGATCCATAATAGCATGGTAACATCGGTGATCGAAACTAAAGTATTTTCCTTATTGACTTTTCAGACTTAGTTATTATTTCAAATTGCGATTTTTCTTTTTGATTTTCATTATTATTTCAGAAGTAACAAAAACCCCCCTTTTTATTTGTGCCGTTTCAATTCGTAATTTCCATAATCGCAAAATTCCTCGTGGGAATGATATCCGCTTATCGCTACTACATTAATTTGTTTTAACGGGAGTGAAAATCTTTTATATTTGGTTGCAGGTGACAGCATCACCAAATTTTGACGCCGTTGTCTGGGACTTTTTGACAGTTTATGTACGTTAAGCGTTCAAACCAATAAGATAACTTATAGTACAATCCTGAGGTCGAGAAGACAGCGAAAAGACTGTAGAAACAGACCAAACAGTACAAAGAAACGCAGAAGATGGATAGGATCATTACCAACCGCACTCTTCCCGAACTCGCCGCGCCAACTGACGAGCAACAATCCCACTGCATCAATTTTTCGAATCTAGGTGATAACAATACTTTTGAATTAAAATCTGGACTGATTCACTTATTGCCTATTTTCAGGGGTTTACCGGGAGAAGATCCATACAAGCACTTAAAGGAATTTGATGTAGTTTGCATGGGTATGAAGCCGACCAATGTGACGGAAGAACAGATCAAGCTGAGAGCTTTTCCGTTTTCCCTTAAAGATGATGCGCAAGATTGGCTTTATTATTTAGCTAGAGAGAACATGCAAGCATAGGCCGAGATGAAAAGACTTTTCTTTGAAAAGTATTTTCCAGCATCGAGAGCCACCAATATTTGGAAAGAGATTTGCGGAATTTGTCAACATACGGGAGAAACACTTTATGAATATTGGGAAAGATTTAAAAAATTATGCGCTAGCTATCCGCATCATCAAATAACTGAACAATTATTGATTCAATATTTTTATGAAGGGCTTTTGCTTTCTGACAGTAGTATGATTGACGCTGCCAGCAGTGGTGCCTTAGTTGACAAAACGCCAGCGACCGCAAGAGAATTGATCGCAAACATGGCCTCCAATACGTAACAGTTTGGAATCTGTACAGGTCATGGGTCAAAGGGCGTGAATGAAATTAATGCGACCTCGGTAGAAAAGAGATTGGATGACCTCACTTCTTCGGTGTGACAGTTAGCGGTCACAAGAAAAGAAGAAGCTAAGGTATGTGGAATCTGCTCAATGGTAGGACATTCTACTGATTCATGTCCAATTTTGCAGGAAGACAATGCTGCACAGGTTAATGCCATGGGTGGATTTAATGGGCCAAATCAAAGAAAGTACGACCCATTCTCTAATACTTACAATCCGGGATGGCGCGATCATCCAAATTTGCAATATGGGAACCCTCAAGGGCAACAAGCAAACACCAATTTTCAGCCATATCAACCACCATACGTGCAGCACCAAAATCCAAATATGACGTCTACTGCCGAAGGTAAGTCTTCTTTGGAAGAGATGTTACAAACTCTAACCACGAATACTTTAACGTTTCAGCAGACTACGGAAGCAAGTATTTGGTCTACGGAAGCAAGCATTCGGAATTTGGAAAATCAACAAAGAAATTTTGAGAATCAGTTGAGTCAAATTACAGCTACTGTTAACCGACTGGAATCACAGAATTCCGGTAATTTTCCAGCACAACCAAAGGTAAATCTGAGACAAAGCGCAAAGGCTATAACGTTGCGGAGTGGTAAAGAACTACCGGAACCAATTCCGAAAGCTTCAAAACGTGAAATTGAGGAAGAAATAATGTACTTACCTGAAGAGAAGCAGAAAGTCGTGATCAACAAGGTGCTTCCACCTCCTTTTCCGAGCCGATTAGTAAAAGCGAAGAAGGAAGAACAAGAAAAGGAGATTTTGGAGACTTTCTGAAAAGTTCAGGTAAATATTCCTCTTCTTGATGCAATTAAACAAATTCTGCGATATGCTAAATTTCTTAAGGAGCTGTGTACGTCAAAGAGTAAATTGAAATTCAATGAGAAAGTTCAGTTAGACGAAAACGTTTCAGCCGTCTTACAAAAGAAAAACCTTCCACCGAAGTGCCAAGATCCAGGTATGTTTACTATCCCATGTCAAATTGGTAATTTGCGAATTGAAAGGGCTATGTTAGATTTAGGTGCGTCCATTAATGTCATGCCATATGATGTGTATAAATCTTTGAATATTGGACCTCTTAAAGAAACTAACGTAGTAATTCAATTAGCGGATCGATCAAACGCTTATCCGAAAGGTGTGTTAGAGGACATATTGGTTCAAGTAGGAAACATGCTTTTTCCGACTGACTTTTATATTTTGCAGATGGGCACAGATGACACATCATCTTCAACTCCGATTTTATTTGGAAGGCCATTTTTGAAAACGACTAGAACTAAAATAGATGTTCATTATGGGTCGTTAACTATGGAATTTAACGGTGACTTAATTAAATTCAATATCTATAATACCATGAAAATTCCAGATGATGAGCAAATTGTTGTCTCTGTAGATTTCATTGATACATGGATGCAGGAAAATTGGAGGGTGGAAATCATGGATGACATTGAATTAGAGGAGAATGCATCAATGGAGCTTGGATGTCCAGAAGTTGCATCATTATTTAGACAATTGGAGAATGCGCTGCCTAATGCCTTAATGGAGATGACATTATGTTCACAAGATGGAGGAGATGCGTTACACATACAAAGAGAAACAACATACAAAGGCCAATACATAGATGCGATATCCAGCAATAATGAGGGAACCACGTTAATTTGGCAAGAATGTGTTGTTTCACTGTTATCAACTGGACCAAAGGATAACTTATCCAAGTGCCATGAAATTGATGAATCGGTATTGACCAGTACACAAGAGGAAATGTTAATAGAGACAGCCAACCCATTATTCCATCAACTCACGTCCATAGAAGCATCAAGAGAGGAAGACAAGTTGCTACCATCATCAATCAACCCACCAATAATAGAATTAAAAAGCTTGCCTAGTCATCTGAAATACATCTTTTTAGGTGAGAAAAATACGTTGCCTTTGATTATTTCTAACCAACTTTCGGATGTGCAGGAAAACCAGCTTATCAATGTTTTGAAGGCGCATAAAAAGGCTTTTGGATGGACAATAGCTGATTTGAAGGGAATCAGTCCCACTATATGCATGCACCGAATTTTGATGGAAGACGAGGCTAAAGAGGTGAGGCAACTGCAACGTCGTCTAAACCCACCGATGATGGAAGTAGTAAAGAAAGAAAATTTAAAACTTATGGACGCAGGCATAATTTATCCAATTTCGGATAGCAAGTGGGTAAGTCTAATTTAGGTAGTTCCCAAGAAAACTGGTGTTACGGTCTCGAACCTGAAAAGCAACGATGCAATTTTGACGAGCTTTGCGAACTCAGCAGAGTAACCATCCTCGATGGTTCATTCATGTCATAAAACAAGATCAATTATAACATGTAATTATACTGTTCAATTCCACTTGACAAGTATCAAATACTATCACAGATAAATCATTTCTTAGTTAAACAGTACAATCAAATAACAACATTCACACAGCTTTGCAAATCATTTAATGAAATCAAAATATATGCGAATGCTACATGTATGAGACTCACATTCATTTTTATATTGTTATGACTGTGTGCTTTTACAGTATCTCGAATTATCGAGCTTAGAAAACACAATAAGCCATAGGTTTTAATTACATATGTGAGAGCTTAAAGCTCCTTTCAGTAACAGTCTCAGTCTCAGTAGCATCATCAGTCACAACTCCTTCATATTACTTGCATTAGAATGAAATGCATGCCATAATTCAGTAATCAAATTCAATCATTTTCATTTGCAAGTATTATGATAGTTTAACAGTCACAGTACAAATCACAATAATAATAGTCATCGGACTAGGTCCAACATTCAACTTTTTAGAGAATTAGAAAATCATTTAGGCAGACACATTCACATTCAACCAACACTTCCAATATCATTTCCATGTATCAAAACGCCTCGGACAAATACTGTCTAGAATCCAATACACAAACAACACATTTCAGTAAAGTTCAACAAGATAACAATACAATTCAGTACAGTTTAGTATTTTACAAATCAAGAAGGTGAGACCATCTTAGGTTACTAACAGTATGCTCCAAACAATTATTTCCTTGAAGTTTCGGCAATGGCTAGATGTTGTTGCTCAATACGCTCCTCTATAGCTGCCTTCTGGCCTTTGCAGATTCTTCCTCACATTTACTGTTTTACTTTTCATTGCTGCCTTTCCTTTGTTAAGACTTCTATGTTTTTGTACTTCCTGCCATTCCCTCTGATTCAATTTTTTGTTTTCCATCCGAGGTTAGAAGCTTGGTCCACTCCTTTTTGTCAATTCCTCCTTATCCCCCTACTCCTTCTTCACTTACTTCATTTTGTAGTTGTTGTTCATCTTCCTTGTCAAGAATTTCATCTTGAGCAACCTCGACATGATTACCAGATTATTCCATTCTGTCATCCCCCTTCTTTAGATTAGATAGATTCATATCCCTTTCGTGTTCAGCCAATTCAGTATCATCTACCTCAGTAGTCTCCTTCATCTGTTTCTTCTTTATTTTCCCTTTACACTCAAAGGGAGTGTGGCCAAATTTCCTACAATGATAGCAGTAACTCAGGAAAGTCTCAAATATTACCATTTGAGTATATCTATTGCCCTTAGGCAATTTTACCTCAAAACTAATCATAGGACTTTTAGGCACATCCACTTCCACTAATAAACTTGCATAACCGATTCTAGACTTCATGCTAGTGACCTTATCTGTACACATTGGTCTACCTATTCTGGATCCCAATTTTGATAGTTCCCTTTCATTCCATAGCTCCAAAGGTACATTTGGTAGTTGCACCCATATTGGTGCATCCATAAAATTCTTATAGTTGAAAGAAAAGCCTTGTGTAAGCTTCTTCAGTAGCAGCTTTTCCCATACACTACATACAGACCCCCTGTTAAGACATTGATGCAGTCTTCTTCTGAATTAAAATGGAATATCATCCATCCATGGCCGTGAGGAAGGATTCTGCATTGCACTTTCCATTTCGCTATTTGCCCTTCAAGAGCCTTCATCTTTGGAAATCTTCCTGTGAACCACCCTACTAGGTAATAGCCCCATGTTTGCTCAATCTCTGTTACATCTTCCATCTCTATAGTAACATCATCTTCTACTTGCATATATTTAAGCTTCATTCCTTGATTCATCTCACGGTTGTTTTTGAATAGACTGACATACAAAGCCTTGTTTTTTCCTTCTTCAGTGTCTACACAAGCTAGAGTTGGCATTTTTTCGAACTCCTTCTGTGCGGGCTCATCCTCTTCTGAACCAGTTTGTATTGTGCTATACATGGAGATACTACTGCATACTGATACATACATGGTTGTATATGAGTTCAAAGATCTATTTAAGATCTTTGGGTATATATGTTAATGATTTATAATGTTTTATGCCCTTACATAAACTTAGAGTTCATCAGTATGCGAAATCTTGGAGATTTCATACGTATAAGCTTTTAAGTGTGTAAAACCTAGTCCATTAGATGGATATGACCATGGTGGTTGAATTAAATGTGTTCTAATGCCTTAGAGGTGATTAGACATGATTTATAGACTTATTGGACACTTAGAAAGCTTAATTGGAAAAGTTGATGTACATAAGGGCTTATTTGCAAATTGTTAAAAGTTAAAGGACTTAAATGTAATTTTTCAATTCTTGGAGGACCAATATGTAATTTTATAAAGTTAAGGGGCTTAATTATTATTCTCAAACGTCCGAGGACCAAAATAAAAATAAAAGTTTTGGTGATTCCCAAATTTTGGGCCTAATTGCAAATTTATGAAAAGTTTGAAGGGTAAAATGGTAATTTCGCATAACCTAAGGGCAAAACGGCAATTTCACCATATTTTGGTCAAAGAAGAGTCAATATTCTAGACCCTTCTTCATTCATGGCCGTGCATCCCATTACTAAAGACTTAAAACATGTTTTAATTAAAAGAAAGGAGAAGAGAGGAGGAGAAGACTAATTTTCGGCTATTCACTAAACCCAGGGCCATTCCTAGCATTTTATAGGCCCTGGGTGAAGTAAAAAAAAGCCCTAATAAATTGACAATAGACAAATGTGTAAATTTTAAAAGCATATTTTTAATTAAATTTTAATATCTATACATAAGTGACCCAATTTAATGAACACAAATCCAACAATTATTACATTACTTGTGGCAAAGTATAATGAAAATTGTAATGACAAAAATTAAATTATTTATTAATGTTTAATTATATTTTTACAAATAATAAAAATAAAAAAAGGAGAAACACAAATAAACACAATATCATTTAATATTAATGTTCTGATTTAAAAAGCTATTATAATGTCCACGTTAATGACAAATTACAAATTAATTATAATATATTCAAATATTTAATAAGCTAAAAATATATTCAAAATAAAAACTTTACCTTTAAATTATCTCTTAGAACTCGTAAGACAAAATCGTTAAAATTTTTTACCATCAATTTTTTAGTTGAGCTATCTTAGATTCATATGTTGATGAAAATAAAAAAAATAGTTTATTTTCATATGTTGAAATATACTCAAATGCTTCAAAGGTATTTATAAATTTAAAAAGTTTTTATATAGCTAATAAAGGAAACTATTTAGCTTCCAAGATTAAATAATGTTAACTTACTCGGTAAGTTATTTATTAGTGAACGTTAACTTTCTTGGTAAGTTATTTATTAGTTAACGTTATCTTTCTATTCTCCTCTAACAACTAAGCATTTACTACCCTTCTAATTGAAAAAATGTTGCTGAAATGCATTGAAGGTGGGCCCCTAGTGAGCCAGCACTGACTAAACCCTATCGTTTGTTTTGATTCTCCAACCCAAATCAAGGTGTTATAAGCTAATTTGGGGTCAAGGAACTCAAATCTATCATTATATTTGAGAAATTCTCAAAGGCTTTGAAGATATCATCAAAGGAAGGTTTAGGTAAAATTTGTCTCATCTCTCTCTACATTAGGATTTTGAGTTTGGTGTTAAGATATGTTGTTCTCCATGCTTGAATATGCATGAAACATGGTTTAGATGAATGAAATGTGTCATGGAGATGGTTCTTTAAGTCAAAATCGAAATGTCCCGTTTCGGTGAAAGTTTGTGAATTTTTGAATTTCTTTTGCAATTGATGGTCTAAATGAATTCTATGGTGTTAATTGTGCATGATAATGTGAATTGATTATGAAAAATGAAGAAGATGTATATTGGATGAGGCTTGGTCGAAATGATGGGAGAAGTAATGGATATATGTAATGAGTTGTGTAATTATGATAAATGTAGCTTAAATGAAGGGAATTGGATTGAATGGAGTGGTGAAATGTGTCATTGTTTGGAAGTGTTTACTATATAACAAGATAGGAGCATGAATTACTATGATAAAGTTTTGAAAATGTGACTTGAAAGTCATGCACATTAGGTGTTTGATAAAATGTCTAAGTGAACTTGACTTAGGATTTAAGGATTTGTAGTGATATACATTGAAAGCGGTATTCATGTTTACTTAGAGTAAACTTGAATTGTTGCTTAGATTGATGAATAATGGCCTAATGTGCTTGGATAAAAATATGCTTAATCATGTTTTGAAATGAGTAAGTATTGGATTAAAGGCATTAAATTCCTTAGAAAATGCAAAAGAAAAACTAATATGAATAGTAAGGAAGTAACCATGTGAGGAGTTTAATGGTCAATTCCTATAGCTTAAAGAGAGTGATATTGTGTTTTTTACACTTATGTGATGATTTTAAATATGACATACATGTTTGAGTAGTAAATACATTGTATATTTTTTATATATAAAGGCTCGAAAGCTGTGAATCAAGGAGCTCGTACCGAGGATTGTTAAAGTTAAGGGAGTGTACACCTTCTTTTGAAGTGAGTTGGAGAAACCATATCTCTCAAATGGGATTAGATCATCCTAAGACATGCGTGATGACTTGTATATGAATTTTGAACCTAGGTAATGCATAGTAGAATTGAATCTCAAATTGGTGATAATATGCTTATATATTTAAGAAACAACATTGTTTTCAAACTGATGTTTTTATTACGTATTTTGAGAAACGATATTGTTTTCAACAAACCTGTACTTGAAGTGCAAAAGACAATGTTTTAATTTATGAAACCACATTTTTGAACAACTTTACACTTGGAGTACAAAAGATGACTTTTATTGCATGAAATAATGTTTTCAAATTTATCTATACGTAATCAAGTCATGTATGATGTGTGTATTTGTTCTCTTTTGGCTTAGAGCCATGGCACGGTTTCATTTTATCGGTTGGACCGATAAACAAAGGCATGGTGCCTTACTTGATGTTTCGTACTTAATTTTTGTATATCATTTTTGCGATTGGTGAGGAAATTATTGGCTAATCGTATGCTAGGCACAACATATTAAGCGAGCCCTGTACCCTTGACGTTGGTACATAAAAGTCGAGCCCCTGTATCGACACCTTTCTACGGGACTTGTGGGTGATTCCACACCTAAGGTCTGGACACCGACGAGGTCATCACCTAGGGTCATAACGCTCTTGTTGATTGTAGTCCAAACTCATCGCAGATGAAAGTCGAGCCAAGATCTGGAATCGATGAGTGTGCACACTAGTTTGGTCGACTAATGGCGACGTACATGATTGTTTTGGCTTATTCTGATATTTGTTTTCTGACAAGATTTGATTTATATATATGATATCTTTCTGCTTATGTGAACTGGAACTAGAACCTATGTTTACCTGATAAGTGATTAATAGGCTAGGTCTATATGGTTCCTAACCAGTATACGTTGAGTTATAGGCTAGGCCCATGCGTTTCTATGTAATGTATGTTCACCTCATAGATTATTTATACCATCTTGGTGTATATTGAGTTCTATTTGTGATATATGTTTTTCCTGCTCATTGAGTACATAGTGTACTCACCCCCCTCTGCCTTCCAACCATGTAGGTCAATTTAGTGAGCTTGAAGCTATGAGTGGATCGTGCAGTCTTTTGACATTTTTGGGGTATTACCGCATATGGGTAGTTTCTATTTTGTACTTTAGTTACAAAGTGGTTTATGAACTGTTTTGCTGTTTTTATTAGATTGATTATGTTGATATGCTTTATGATTTTATAAATTTCACTCTTGACTGTTTTGTTGTTGTAAAAGACTTTATGTATGAACTTTTGATACTGTTGTTGAGATTGCTTTGAGTGGGCTTTAAAGTCCTGAATTGTGGTTGGATGTGAATATAGAAGTGTGTTTAAAAATTATTTACAGGTATTTGATTGAGTTTTGGGATTTTTAAAATACAACCATTGGGTTGCTTAAAATTTTTTTTAAACGGAGAGATATTCAGTTAGCCTTGCATAGTCAGATTAAAGACACCGTGAGTGTCCTTAACTCAGGTATGTTGCAGTTGTCATGGGTCCGATGTGGTACCAGGTCGTGACATGTTGAGCTTACACTCCCCACATCAATATCCTCACTAGCTGTGGATGCATCCTCATCCCCCAACTCTTCACTATGCAACACACTAGTACTCACATTTTTTCATTATTCAAAATCTTACCTTTTTTATTCTGGAAACCCGATTGCTCTTATTCTCGAACCCTACCTTGCTGTACTGTCCTTGATGCCCTAACTTTGTTTAATCCTGAAGCCATGTTCATTGTTCTTGTCTCTACATTTCCCAGAGGCCTACATTTATGAGTTTCTCTTATTGCGCCCTCCCTGTTTACTCTCGAGGCCAGGTGCAATCTGTCACCTACATTGCTCTTCACATTAGCTGTTTTCATTGTAGGGAGGTTCTACGTACTAATCTCTTGCACTTCCTCCTCGTCGTTGCCTTAATTTCCCATAGATTGCTTTCAAGGACTCACTTCCTGTAAACCCATTACACAGTCGGCTGCAATGTCTCTCCCTTTATGCTTTTGCTTTTCTATGCCTCAGAACTGACGAACTGATAAGGTTTAACCTTGAACCAGATCTTGAGTGGTATTTCTTTCTATTTCAACACACTAAATCAACACAGAATTGAGCTAAAGAGAAGAATGTTACTTATTGTAAGGTGTGCGGTACCTTGAAGAAGAATCGCCAAGGGTGAGAGCACTCATGTCCGAACATTGATAGCTCTTTCTTGATGTTCTTGTTTGGTCTTTGCATGGTTCAGCTGCGTAAATTCATGAGTTCTTGGTAGCTGGCTTTCTATGGTGTTTGTGTGATTTTGTTGTGCTGCTCACTGTCATCGATAGTGGTTTTTCTGTGGAAAACTTTCAGCAATTTTAATGATTTTATGGCTATCATTTTTGGTATTGGTGTGCAAAAATTTCAAAAGTTTTTGTGACTTTGTATTTGTTATTTTTTTTGTTGATTTGGTGTAAAAAACTTCATTAATTGTCTTGGTTGTTGCAGCTTTATTGGGTTAACATTTTGGTGATGAAACACTTGTTGATTTGAGACGTTTTATGGCTGCTGTGCGTGGGATGTTTCAGTGACTATATTGAAGATTCATAGCAGATTTCTTAGTAGACAACTTCCCATTCTTTAGTTGATGAAGCGGCATATTTAGCATAGTTGATTTTTTATCTCAAGTGTTTTCGTTTATTTTGAATTTTGTTTAATCACTTGAGTTATTTATTTTATTTCATTTTCATTAAACATTGTTTAAGAAAATCCTCTCTTGAGGTTAGTATGAAGCAGTTGTACTATTAGGTGTGAAATTCTTTTACGAATTATGAGAACGAGGGATAATGTCAAAGGTTGAGTGGTGTTGGCTCAATAAAGCCTTGTATAAAACTATTTTTTATTGTAAAAGAATTAAGCTCGTGAAGGCCCTGTAGATGTAGATAAAGTGTGTCAAACTGCATTAACAAATATCAGTGTTAATTTATATTTGTGCATTTAATGTTTTTTGGTTTTTGATTGTGCTAGAAGTGACTACAACAAAATTTGAAAGTTTGTGAAAACTAATACACCCTTTTGGAATTTTCGACTGGTTTCAGAGAGGGTCACCGAATCAAAACTTGGTACATTAAGTTGGTGTAGATCCTTGTTTCGTAATTATGGCTATAAGAGAAGGGGCATCAATTATTAGGCCACCGTTGTTAGATGGTTCAAATTATCCTACGTGGAAATCATGGATGAGAGTATTCATTCAGGCATAAGGAACAAAAGCGTAGAACTCAGTTTTAAATGGCTAAACACATCCTGTGACAACTGATGAAATTGGAGAAGCAGTTCTTAAAGATTCATCTGACTGGACAAAGGCTGAAGAAGAGAGAGCGCTTGGAAATTCTCAAGCTCTGCACGCCATCTTTAGTGTAGTTGATAAAGGTTGCTTTGCTATGATATCAACTTATGAATTGGCCAAAGAAGCTTGTGACACTTTACAAACTATACATAAAGGATTGAAATTTGTGATAGCCTCAATACTTCAGATGTTGGTTGTGAGATTTAAAGAGTTGAACATGGATAAGAGTGAAACCATTGGAATGTTGGATCCCGTTTCCGGAACCCAACTCTCTTGCTCAAACATACATCTGTTGGATCCCGCTTGATTCCAGAGTCCAACGCTTGCTCTGAAAATCATGAAACTGAGCGTGCATATTAACTTGAAGGGTTATTACATTAAACCCTCATTAGCCACCATTTTTTTCCATTCTCATAACATCTCAAAAATTTACTCACAAATTGCTCCATAGTGTGCTCATACAAATCAATCACTATGCTTGAACTACATTCTCCTACTTGTGAACAGAATTTGGAAATCTTCAAATCATAATTTCAATTTGACTTCTTCATAGAAATCATAGCT